>BMAO01034418.1:0-12876 GCA_019973975.1 Trichonephila clavata | reverse complement strand
TTCGGGCAAAGCCCAGGTGAAAACAGACCTTGGGACAGACCCTCAATAAGATAAATTAACTGTGTTGAAAAGACCTAAATATTTTAAAGGTCAAAATCTAGAAAAACAGTTGCCAAAGGTAGGATGCTTGGAGAAAACTTCTGGAGAAGGCCAGGGCCCATCCAGAGCTGTCGAGCCATGAAGAAGAAGAAATACAGCAGTTCCTTTTCCTACTTTAGAGGGCAATGTGCTACTTCCCACTTTGTTTTCAAGGGAAAAAATACTCTCCCGTCCCTTCTCCTCTTGCATTTAAGACAACTGGAAACATTTTTGTACCAGCAGTTGAGAATGCATTGCCTAAAACATTTTAGGACAGGTCATTCTTTTTACTGTTATAACTAATTTAACTGAACTGTTGATATTTTATTAGGATCTTGAATAAGTTTTTTGCTGATTTTTTGAAAAAATAAATGTTTTTTTTTTAAATATAAGTTAATAATATTTTACTGAACGTATTGCCCATTATTAAAGACCACTTTCTGGCATAACATGAATTTGATGTTGGAAAAACGATATGTCTTTGGAGATTATCCAAGAATCAACCCATTTTTTTGGAATCTCCTTAAGAATGCAAGCATTGCTCAGCCAGGCTTTTGAATGTAAAATACTCATAGTTAACATCTAAAATATATAGAATTTTCAATACCATTAATAATAATTAAAGAAAAAATAGAGATATCTTTGTTATAATAAATAAAGTTACAATTTTTACTTAATATCTAAATTTCTTACAACATGCAACTTTTAAAATACAGTTTAGAAATGGAACTTTTTAAACCAAATATAATTGATTATATACTATAATAGTAAAAAATATACAAATCTTTAACTTTATTTTATAAAAAATACCATTTTAATTAACACAAATCATACTCTCTTAACATGCAAATATAAATATAGATCTTTTCTTTATTTTCCTACTTTTTAAAAATTTTGAATTAACTCTAGTTTTCAAACAAATAAAAAATATTACCTCAGTCATTCTTACAGATTCTAAAAATGCCACCTGCTCCCCTCTATTCTTCTGTATCATTTTCTCATATTCACTTAATTTACTTGGCTAGATTAAAAAGAATATATAATCAACATTTTAACGTATTACAAAAAAAATCTTCTGGTTTAACAAGATATTAATAGTTTAAAATAAATAAATCTTTAATATAAACACAATGATTGTATTATACACTTTACGCAAATATTTACTGAACATAATTTTATATTTGTTCTGAGTAGTAAATATTTTATTTTAAATTAGGCCACAATTGATTTAAATTTGTACTCGTGTCACATTTGGAAGCTATATGAGGGTTATCTTTCATCTGGTATAGTGGTTAGTGATGCTGATTGCTATGCCATAGAGCCCTGAGTTCAAATATCGGAGAAGGCATGGATATTTGTGAATGTAGAGTGCCTGTGCAGCATGGGGGCACTCTAAATATCTGTTGAGCTGCAAGTCCTCTTGAGAGGTTGGAGGAAGGGGGAAAGAGGTGGTATGCCCCTGATTGCTCCCCAGGGTTGTTCTTCGAATTTAAAGTGGAACAGTGCCCAATTGTACTGTCACCTGCATGGTATGCAAAGCTGCAGCTAACAGATGTAAAAACCAGCCCTTTGCCACGATAAACTTCATGGGCCTCAATCCAACAAAACCAACGATCAAGTGGCAACTACATGAGGGTTATCAGTGATGGACTTTATCAAGAATCTCAGTCAAGTACTGAGGGTACATTGAAGTAGCATCTCCATTTAGTAGCATCTCCATTTCAAAGCTCTCACACCATATCAATACAAGGATTCTAAGCTTCAACAAATTAGATAAGGCACTTCTATAAAGCTGGTCTTCAGTAGGATCATCATAGCCACAATTCAAGAATGTCGATGACCATGATTATTTGGCTACAACAAAGTAATCGTAAAAGAAGCAGTTTGGATCCTATTTTGGTGACAAAAATTATTTGGCACCAGAAGTAGCAAAATGTCTACCAAAATGGCAATCATAACTTTACGAAACAATATACATAAAATGAAAGAGTAAAATTTAATCATTTTTTGTTCCCACCTAAGGAAACAGGCTATCCAAAAATTTATTTTGATCTTTTCTACATTAAACCAGAATTTTCATCAAGAAAAATGAAATGAATTTTGAAAATTTAATTTTTTATTCGAAATTGTAATTATAATCAAAAAGGAGAAAATCTATAATTTTTGCAATACATTTCATAGTGGTAAAACCAGACAAAAATTCCATTTTGTTCTTTTTAACTATTGTCAGAAAGGAGAAAATCAGCAAGCTCTAATATGAAAGGTCAGTGTTCCCCATTTCTTTTCATTGTACTTTTTTGGCAAAAGAATTTTTCAAACATTATTTTATGTTATGTTTTTTTTTATATCAGCAACTATGTTGTCATTGAAATTCAAACATGACACCCTCTTGGCATAATTACTGAAGCATTACTATTTCCATTAAAATTGTTTATGTTTAAAAAACCTATGTCAATTTCATTAGATTGAGTAATTTAATTTTAATTAAAAATTTCTGAATATTTCAAAAGTTCTTCTTTGAAAGAAAGACTATCTTATTTCCCCAAATTAAATTATCGATCTTTCCCCCAAACACCATTTTTCTGGAATGCTCTAATAATTATTCAAAGATCATGTTTTAAACAATGGCTTAGTTTAAGGCTGTTTTCATCAGCTTTAGCTTAAGGATGAACTCAACATGGAGCACATTTTCATACAGAAACATGTCTCAATTATCATGCAAAATTGCAATGTTGAAATTTGCACATCTGTTTATAATAGAGCGTTTTCAAAATATTCCATAAATACTTATTTTTTTCATTTTAACACACAGAGGGATAGCTGAATTAGTCAATAAAAATAAATAAATAAAAAAAAAAACAGAAGTAAAATAGGAAACATTTTATGCCAGAAAAAATGGATCACCCCAGATAAAAAAAATTAAGTATGATAAAATAAGCTGCTCTCTATAGAATAACAAAGCCAGAATACAATATTAAAGTTTTAATTCTCTTATACCTGAAAAAATATTCTAAACAGGGTCTTATTCTTTACATTAAGCAAAGACAGTCTTAATCTTTTTAAATGAAATCTGGATCAGGAATTTGATTTTTTTCATAGTGAAAAATAAAAATTTTGAAATCTGTTTTAATCTTGTTAAATAAAACATTTAAACTATTTTGAAATTGACTAATCAAAACAGCTTTTTATAATTATTTAACATATTACAAGTCACTACTTTTTGATTCACATAACACGCATTAAAAACATTAGTAAAATTGATCAATTAAAATAGGTGTCTTCAACCCGTGGACCACAAATGACCTGTTGATGGCATTTTTGTATCCCCATCATTAAAATTTAAAGGAACTTCAAAAAAAATATAATAAATTGCATTGTCTGTTTTTTGTTATAAAAAATGCCATTTTTTCTGTTATTCTTGATATTTAAAACATTTCACTGACAAGTTTGATATTAATTCAAAATAAAATTCTCAGTAAATGACGAAATTTACAAAAATTTTACTGTACCCTAAATAATTTTAAATATAAAAAATAGGACTATGCATGAAACCTCAGAAATTTTCGGAAAAAAGGTGGACTCTTATTTTTAACAGGTTTGCAAAGTATTTTAATCTGCCTTCCATTTAACTTTTTAGAAATCAATATATATACAAGTATATATACAAATGTATAGCACCATATTTTCCCTTAGAATTAGTTGCAGTCTTGTAAAACAAACCTCCCTTCTTTAAATAAATTTCCTGATTACCCTTTTTTTTTTTTTTTTTTTTTTAGTCATATGACTTATGGATCCCTGTGAATTTATTGATGTGGCCTGCAGATCATCGTAAATTTATTAATTTGGCCCCCGAGCATATCTTATGAGTGATAAATATTAACAATGAAAATTTTAAATTTTGCTTTATTATTGATGTATTTATTTCATACTATAAATATTATTTTACACACTAATTTACTTGTATACAAATACATCAGTTCTTAAAATGTTTATATTTTAGAATAAAATGAAACAATGTAAACAAAATACCTAAAACAGGATAAGATATACAATAAAAATCATTTAACACGAAACTAAGAAGACAGAAACACTTTTTCATAATAAAAAATTTTGTGTTAAAAGTTATTGAATAATAAAAAATAAAAAAAAAGCCCATATATTCAACAAAATTAAGTTTATTATAGTACATTTTATTTACATAGATGTGCAAGTATTAAAAAAAATTAAAGAAATGAAATGAAAACATTTGTAAGAACTTAAAGAAACTTCAGAAAATTTTTTTTTAGAAAAATGAAACCTCTATTAAGTTTTTGAGAAATAATCCGATATTTTTCTTTTTAATAGTCCTTTTAGCATTAAATTGTTCAATGTCATCCATTTTTTCCTTTATCTCACTGTTAATATGTGGCTCTTAAATAACCATGCATATTTTTTATAATATTCTTCTCATTTTGAATGACATGAGAACACAAGCGGCATTTAATTTTTGTCATCGAAATCTGCACGAATGATATTTTTTGGGATTTGAACAAACTTCAAAGTGTCTTGGTCTGTCATAATTGAGGGTGTACATACAATATCATTTACTGCAATGAATTCTTCCGATGATACAGTAGGACAGTTTGATCAGGTTAGTGTTCTCCATTCAGTCCCAGAAGGAAAATCTTTTCGTGTTAAGGTATTTTAGTTTTGTGTTAAAATGGAGAAAAAATTTAAAAAATACATGAAAATACATAGTAGTTTGTCAAGACCTTGTATTATTTCATGTTAACAATATTTTGTCTACAGTTGCATTAAACGTATTTCACTGAATTTACTTTAAAATTTGAAGTATTTTTTTGTATTCTGCAAATAATATGCATGATAGACATAATTTATATTCATAATATCAAAATTTAAATATGATAAAGATATACAAAAATGATTCCATTAATTCATCAATACTGAATTTTATAGTACAATCTATTTAAAGAAAGTAATACTTTAATATCTTCTTCATCCTCCTCCTCTTTAATCTTTTTGACTTCATCCTAAAAATTACATTCATAATGAAAATAACCAGCACTTAAAGTACAAATCATTTTTAAAAAGTATAGCACTTAAAATACAAATAATTTTTAAAAAATACATCAACTCAAAATTGACATAATCAATATAATGAAAAAAAGTTATAAAAATAAATTCTTCTTAAATAAATTTATCTTTAATGTGTATAACAGTTTAGTTTTAAAATAACCTATTAGCAATAAGTTATGTTGCAACTTAATTATTTACTACACAATACATAAAAAATAAAATGCACAAATGAAATTATGAGTTAACTCTTTTAAGAGCATGAAACAAAAATATTCAATCCTACTTTATGCTCATGAACAAGAAACCCATATTTTGGTACTTTTCCATTTCGCCAGTGCAGGCAATTAAGTCACCAAAAATGATACAACCGATCCCAAAACACATTATTCCCAATGGTAACCTTTTACCACCACATTTTCAAAACAAGTAGTGGTCTTTCCTTATCAGTAATGTATTTTTCATAATACATCAAAAATGGATGAAAAACCAAGAACTATTACTTATTAACATTTTTTAAGTGTACGCCACCTGGTGGGGAGCTGCAACAAGGAGGATAACACAAAAACCTTTTCCACAAAAAATTACATGATGTGTGTTGTCGCCAATAACGCCAATTTGGCAAGATTTGTGCCAGCGAAATGGAAAGTACCCATTTTTATTTCTGCAATTACTTTTTCCACAGCTATAATAATTTTTTTTTGATTTCTGTACATTTTTTTAAAACTAGCATCATAAAATTAATAGGAGAGAGTTTTGTTCAATATATTTTTGTGAAATTAGCCAATCCAAAAATAATGAATGTCTTTGGCTAAAGTGAAGAATAGGTGGCCCCTTGGATTTGGTGATGTTTATCTAGATGCCAGAAAGAATTCGGCTCTTCGTTATTTCAGCTTCAATTCATTACTCTCAGAACAAATAGGTAGTTCGGTGACTGATTCTGGTTGCTAAAAAATTAGCTTCACCAAGGGGTCACCTATTCTACACTTTATAACCAATGTTTTTTTTTCTGAACATGCATATCTTGATAGTGGAGACAAGAAAATAAAATAATTTATAAAAGAGATACTTTAGATAAAACATTAAGAAAATCTATATAAGTACCTCAGCTTCTTTATACACATTTTTCCGCTTCATTTTGCTCTGAAAAAAAAATTCATATTTAAAATTTTATTTTACTTTAAATATTTTTAAAAAATGCAGGAACTTGCATATTTGCAACTGTATTTGTGACATTAGATTAAACCATTATATTATTATGGTTGCCAATTCAGCATATACGATGAATGCAAAATTGGGGTAGCCAACGTGGCAATTATTGCAATAGCACATAAGTATCAGTATGCATTTTAATTTCTTGGTAATTTAACAAAGAGCTAGGTAAATAAAAAATTTCAGTTTGCAAATGTTACATGATAGATTATTTTAGTCTCTATCAAATCAATTAGTATTTCATTCCCTTCTTGGTCGGTGTCACATTTCATACAATCAGCATTTTCATGCCTGTACAGTCAGTGTCACATGGCATGCAATGAAATGAAAAATTTCATGCTAGAAACTGAATTTGTCACTATTTACATATCTGCTTAAATAACACATTTTTTTTTCCATTTCTAAATATTACTGCGAGATGCAGCAACTAATATATTACTTTCTTCCCAATTATTGCAGTGAGATTTTCCAACTTGAAATAAAAAACCATTCAAGATGTTTTTTATATTCATCCCCAAAATTTTATTTGGCAAAAAATCATCTCCAATAAATGACTTCAGTTTTGTGGTAAATGTGGTTTTATGACCATATAAAAAAATGCAGATTGTTAAGCTGTTTTAACAATAAATTACCATTTCCAAATAATTTTTATATATATATAATTTACTATTCTAAAACATTTTTAAGTCAAAAATTTTATTAATCATTTTTATGTCCATATTTATCTTAAAAATCTAAAAAAGAAGCAGATTTAATATATATCTATATAATTAAGAGTATATTTCATTAAAATCTGAAACATAGGTGCATTGTAGAGGAAAATGGAGATCATTGAACAGGATATCACATATTTTACCATTAGTAGGTCATGCAAAACACTGCTTACTGATAAAAATATTTTGCATTTTTTAATTCAGTATAAAACAGATATTAAGTTTCCGCAATAAAAAATTCATTGTTTTTGTGAGAAGTTTTTTTAAAAAAACAACAACAATGGGGTTAATCAAACAATATATTTTCCCATAATTGTTCTACCTTTTTTTTCTTCAGGATAATCAATTAAAAAGACTATATTATTAAAATTCATTTCACATTTAAAATATTATGTTCATTTTCAACATCAAAACTTATGTGTTATAATTCTTTATGCTGAGATGCAAATGATTCAACATATGCAAATAATAAAATAAAATAATTTCATCCTGAGTATTAAAACAAAATAAAAGAAAATTATGACATTAATACCTTATTAAATTTAGTCTCCGATTCCATCTGCGAAAGAAAAATAAATTTGTCAGAAATGCATTATAATAGACAATATTAATGTAAAAATTAATCACAGAATAGGACTCCATACAAACAAACAAAAAATTTATCGAACAAAATTCCAAAAACATTTTTAAAGAAAACAATAAAAAATTTTCAAATAATTTTAAGAAAATGTACCAAAAAATACTGCATAATCTCAACAATATACTTTTTTTTTATTTTCTGCATAATCTCAACAATATACTAACTATATCTGATGCTACATTTTTTTTTTGGTAAAATGTAGTTCCTGAAAAAAACTTGAGGACAGATATTATAACAGAACAAGAACTTTGCTAGTACAATTGTGAACAATGAAACTGTGGTAATAAAAATTATAAAAAAAAGTGCTTCAGAAATAATATTCTGAAAATCTCAGGCTTTGCTTGGCTGCTGAAAGGGTATAGTGGCCGGAAATATCATATGTGGAAAGCATGCTTTTTCAATAGGAGGAACTCATTAAGAATTACCTTGGCAAGAAACTTGGTGACAAAAAATCGATATCCATACAAAAATCTAGAAGGTTCTATGATAGTTATTTCATGAGAAAATTTCAGATGCTATCAGAAAGTTCTTTTAAGCCTAAATAACAATGCAGAGAACTGAAGTCAAACATTTGATAGAGACTGAGCATTTCATTAGTCTTATGCAAAAATAATTGCTGATTTGAAATGATGAGAGAGAGAGAGAGTTGTATATTAGAACTATTCAACAATAACAAGTTCACACAGATTTCAACATCAACAAATACTCCGAGATTAAATTTTAAAGCACTTTTTAGAAAATCTGTTTAAGTTTTACCCCATATTTGTAAGGTACAAACCTTCTTTTCAATTTTTTAATGGTTATTAATTTTTAATAAGTAAAATAACTATAATTCATAAAAGCATTTAAAAACAAACCTTTGTTTTAGAATTAAAATATTCTTCCTCAAAATTGTCCTCTTTCACTAGCCGCTTTTGAAAAATGTGACCAAGAGGGAATGACAGCATTTCAGAGGTAGTAATGTCACATAAAGGTATTCTATTCCTACAAATCAAAGACGTATAAAAAATTTTACACAAAAATTATTCGCATTACGCCAAAAATATTTTTAAATTTATGTTATTCACAAAAAATTATTAATTTATTTACATGCATAACTAGATACTAAAAGGATCATTATTTTTCTCACAATGGAGCATCAAGGACGATGTTACATAACCCACATATTAAATCGATTTTCAGGGGGTAAAAATACAGCTTGAATGAATTTATACGATGTCACCACTGATCGAAAACACAATAATAAAAATTCTTTAAGCATAATTATAATTGAAGGGTAAAAAAATAAAAGAAATGTTCTTACATTGTATGTGCCATAGTTATCATATTTCCAAATTTCTACATTAAATCAATACGATTGTAGTACGCGGGAAATTTTCTTTTTCAACGCACAGTTACAGTTAAATTCGCATCAGAAAAGTAGAATAGGTTTCGTTTTCAAAAGTCTGATAGATAAAAGGAACAAACAAGGCCGGACAAGTAATGCGCAATTTCGTTGGCAGCACCTATTCCTACTTTTTACAGCCTTGGAATTCAAATTCCTCTGTTTTGGGGTTGCTATATTTGGTTCTCTATGAATTATTGGCTACTTTCAAATTAATTACAATAAAATAGTGCAATGTATTGTATTTTTTAAATATGCTGTGTTGAGTGTGTTTCAGTATGTGTGAATCTAATAACCTATTAAAAATATTGTGCGTTTATTGTTTATAACTTTACTACTGAACAATTTCAATGTTTTTTCAATTTTTGTTTGAATTTTAAGATATAAATATGTTTTCATTGTTTATTTGTTGTATACAAGTTCATTAGAAATGTGGTATGTTTATAAAATAAGAATTAAGATTAAATTTTTAAAAATATTAAGTGAAACTGGAAAAAAAAATGTAGAACTGTAACTATATTGTAGACTTAAAATAGAAGAGTAAAATATTTTAGTTTATTGATATATTTTTGATTATTTGCAATTTTTAGTAAATTTTTATTAATCCTTATAACATTTGAATCAGGTTTAGCAAATTTTTTCTAAACAGACACTTGAGGATTATTGTTACAAAATCCTTTTAACTTTTGCAGCTGAAATTAAATCATATTTTCATTTAGAGCAATATTCTTATATATATATATATATATATATATATATATATATATATATATATAGTATAATAAAATGAAAAAAATAATAAGACAAAATTATACTACCCACAAAGCTAAATGATAGAAAACAGATTCTAAGAAACATAACTAGAAAAATATATATTGAGATGTATAATATAATAATTATATATATATATATTATTCATAAAGAAAGAAAATTGTGTTTTATATTTATCTATATCATATTGACTGCTATAAAATGGTAGGAATTAGATGCATTGCCTTTTAAATACTGTTTAGAATTAAAATTATTTTCAGCTTATGCTAAACAAAAATTGACTTGAATTCCATATAATTTTTCAGTTAAAAACCAGTCCAAAATTATACTTATATTGTGATTTAGCTAATATATAAAGGGTATAATTTATTTTTCAGAGTTCTGTTCTTACTTTGCTGAAAATTCATTATAACCATTGTTCACAATAAGATTCATATTTCAGCTATGCTTAAAACGTTTGATTAAACTTAAAATTCTGTAGTATAAAACTGTAAACATTTTTTAAAAAATTATTAAAAAGTATAGTATTATAATCATTTCAATCATCAGTAGTATTGATGTACTTTTTTTTAAAAAAAATTTTAAAGTAAATTTCATGAAACAGTATTATTATTATTATTTTTTTTTAGCTATATTGAGCAGAAATAATTTTAAAATAAGTTTTCAGTACTTCAAAATTAATTATTAATGGCAGGAAAATAATGATAAATTTTCAAAATACCTTAATGTATATTTTACTTGGAACACATATTCCAGTAAAAACAAGGTTTTGAAAAAAAAAATTTTTTTTCCTACAGAATTCTTTTTTTAAAAAAATAAGATTTCTAATAATAAGAATATATTATTATTATTACATGACAGTGGCTGTTTTCTTTCATTGAATTATAATTTCTTGAAATAAAAATTTGAATTTGATGTATTGAGATATACAAATTAAATATTTGTTTTAAAAAATGAGATTGATTTTTCCTGAAAATTTTACTTCAATGAAGAAAAATGTATAAGTTTTTCTTCCTCCTTTTTTTTTTTAATTTGGGGGTTGTTAAAAAGAAGGATTAATACATTTTTTCTTTCTCGTGTTTAATTCCTTTAATAATTTCCTTTGAACTTGATTGTACATTATCCCAAATTTCCCGTTACTGTTCCGAATGTTCAGTGCTTGCTTCAATTCTGTACCAAAAGTTTATAAACAAATATTCAGTTTTTCAATTCTGATGTATTGCTATCTTATTCATTTTCGAAGTGACCTCAGGATGAGAGGTATTATATGTTTTACAAAAAATAGCACTTTATTTTTTTGTTATATGAAATTTCTTAAAAAAAAGCAGTGATATATAACACTTAAGGGACTGTAAATTTTGTAATAAAACGGTGATTAATAAATCAGAAGGTTAAAACACTTCTACTATAAAACAGAACATCCACAAAACATTTCAGTTAATTTTTTTCAAAATTTTTTGAGCATTTTTAAAAAAACACATTTCGAGTAAAACGCGTTTTAAAGTATGACATATCTTGCTCAATGTAATGGCATCTTCTCTTACTAAAACACTTATAGTTTTTGTTCTAGTGAACAGAAAATAATAAATTTGGTATTTTTATAAAGCTAAAAAGATGACCTATAAAATAAAATCATAAAAAATGGTCAATTTTAAGGAAATTCACAATTTTAGGGTAGTCAGATACCATTCACACTTCTAAATTAAGAACAAGTTTAAAAATTACCAGTGATTCATGTAGGCTTGTCATATACAGAATTTAATATTTATCTTGATAGTTTGTACAGTTTATGATTAAAATCGTGTATTGTAGCTTTAACGTCAAAGAGCATTTTTATTGCACTCAATACAATTTTATTGTGTGAAAGGGGCGCGATGAAAATTATGATTGAAAATTGGGTCGCAAGCATTAAAAGTAGTAAAAGCACTGTCTTAGTAGCATCATTAAAGAAATAATTGATTTAGCTTCAACTGATTAAAATTTAAACGCAAGTGAGTAAGTAAAGGACCATTAATATTAAACAGGTTTTTTTTTTCGAAATTTTTAATTGTAATGTTTTTTTCTCCTATGTCGTTATCAATTTTTGCCTTTAGTCCAAAAAGAGATTAATTTCATTAAAAAAATTGAAACTTTTAATTTGGGTAAAGAATTTTTGTCTCTGTGTATATGATAAAGTTGAAAATAAAAAATCAAGATAGTAATAGCATCTGCAAAATAAAGATAGTGTGACATATTTATTTATTATAAATTAAGTAAATTCTTTGTATTCGAATTTCTAATAATTTCTTTCATTAGAATATTTATTTATTCCTTCGAAATATTTCTTTCTACATGTTTCGTTAATATCTACATTTGAAAATTATTTATCAAAATATTTGGGAGATTTCGTAGGAGATCAGAGGTAGATTTTAAAATGTATGTTTGCCTCACAAAATTATACTAAGTTTGCAAGGAGTATGGATGAAAATATATTTAAACACTTTTTATTACTTTAAACCGTTTTCAGTTTTATTAATAATTACATGGCATGCATTTTTAATTTTTAATGTAATTACATACGTTTAAAAATCTAAAAATGTTTGAGTCGATGCTGAATCGGAAATGGATGAAATAAAAAACGGTATTCCCCTTATTTTATGTAATATTTAAAAGCAACTTGTTTTTATTATAAATATATTTTCAAATAAGATTGCACACACATGTGTTAATATTTAAATGTTATCGAAAATATCCCGACGTGACATTTTTTGAGGAAGCTAAAAGACAGAATTTTATTGGACTGAGAAATGAGCTTTTTTTATTATTATTTATATAATAATGATGAAAATACTCTAAAATTGTATCAGATCATGGAGCGAATTAAATACTAAACTAAAAAAACTGTACTATTGACGCGGAACAACAAGATGTATACAATCCAGAGAAAAAGAGATATTGCGCGTCATCATTGAAAGAATGATTGTTGAAGTACAATTTTTAGCCAGTCAAAATTTGTCATTCAGAGT
>BMAO01034417.1:0-21765 GCA_019973975.1 Trichonephila clavata | reverse complement strand
TATACAAAGCTCTAAGTTTTTCCAGGAGGGCTTTTTGAAGCTTATCAAGTGGTGTGACAAATGTCTCAATGTACTTTACTTTACTTTACTTACTCGGGAGAATCAAGCCCACCCAAGGGGTTTCGAGCTGTGAATCGACCCTCCGAGATGTAACTTTATTAAAGAAAACAAAAAAGTATACAAAGTGGTCCCGAAGGAGGGACCCTCCCCACAAAATTCTTGAGAAAAGGGGGGGAAATACAGATGGAAAGCTTTACAATTTTGTATAACATTGCAAATACAAATATATATATATATATATATATATATATATATATATATATATACACACACACAAAACACAAACACTGACGCTGTCTAACTAATGAGACAGGAAAGACATGAAAAAAGTAATAAGAGAAGCGAGGAAACCCCTCCTGAATGGGAGTTCGAGAAAGGGGAAGAAAAAAGATAGCGGAGGTCCAGACATTTTTTTTTTGTTGTTGTTATATTTTGGAAAGAGCAATAATGGCCGGTTCAGGAGCGGCAGCAGAGTGGGACTTGGTACTTATGCACAAAAACAACCTTATGTCTTAACTTTAATGTCTCATTCTTTGATTCGATTTTCATACTCAACTCTAACCACAGCCGACTAGAGAAACTTATTTTCCGACTCACCCTCGAATAAAATTATTAGGATGTTATAATATTTGTCATTCTAATATTATGATTGTCTCTCTATGTGTGTGTAATTTACATTTCTATAAATAACAATTTCGCTATCAAAATTAACAGCTATACTTTTCAGAAAAAATAAAGGAAAATTCTTGATGAACTCTTAGCGGATTAAAATATTTAGTAATTTCTTTGATTCATTGCGTAATTAGTTCCATGAAATCAGCGTGTAAATAAATGAAACATTGGAAGCCGTTTAAAACAAAGGTCTGTTCCACATTCTCATATATATTTAAGCCTTACTGAGGTAGAACGGTTGTAAATAAAGACCGTTTGAGAATGTACTAAAAATGGAAAAAGTCATACATCAATTATTTCGATAATTTTCCCAGATTATTGTTTTCGCATAATGCATTGTAGCAGTGGCGCGCACAGGAACTTTTTAAGGGAGGAATCGAGGATCGAAAATCCACCATTCTTGTATCCCCAATACACCGCCAAACATATTCTTTTTGTTGTTTTGTAAAACAATGGTTGGCTGTAAAACAGTAAAAAATAAATTATTGAATAAATAATTAGCATTAAATAATATAATCAATTATTAATAACAAATATTTAATTAAATTACCAGAAATGCTACATACATATTAAGCATATATTACTGTATGTATAGAACTATAACCAATTCCAAAAAAAATCAAGGATCCTGAACGGGAGGGGGCTCCCACTTTTTGTGTGTGCACCACTGCATTGTTGTGATATTTGGGCTTAAGAAGCTCAAGCGCATAAAAGTGAATCCATGAAGGTATAGGGATTAAAGTACTTTTCTCAAAGTTTGTGATCTAGTTCTATAAATAAACATTCAATGGAAGTTTAACTAATTTAAGAAAATACATGTTAGTCTTAGTCGTAAGTTTAATAAGTTATGCAAGATAATTGTTTACTCTGATAGAATTCATTTGTTTGACTTTTGCTGAATAGACCGTGACATCATAAATGAAAAAATGTCTCATAAGAAAATAAAATTAGTTATTTTATTATTTATTATCTACATGTTTATGAATCTAACCCTACTACAAAAATAGTGACAAGCTGAAACATTTTCATAAAATTGTCTAAAATATTTTTTCATTTCGTGTATTTTTATGTAATCTGATCGAAAATTATTACAATAAATATTCATTTTCAAAGTTTTTAAGTTTTCCCCAGTAATTACGAATGAAAGTTTCTTGACTACTCTGAACAACATAAAATAAAAAACAATCAAACGTAGTTATTATTACACAACATAACTTATTTTATTACTTTAAAAGGATGGTAAAAAGTGGCAGTCTCTTTTTGCCCATTAGTTGCATTTGACACTTAAGCATTTCAGGAAATATATTTTTTAAAAACATTCATGCCTATTAATGTCATAGAATTTTCTTTTATTCCCTTATTCCTTTTTTTAAACCTCCCTCAGTTAGATTTGAACTGAATATTGTTCCCCTCATAGCAACGATTCTCAAACTGGGGGGCATGCCCCCCTGGGCGGAGGCGTGATAACTCTACGCGAGGGAAGGCGAGCATATCGAAAAGTTCGAAAATAAAAACAACAACTTTTAATTCACTGAAAGGAAACAAAATAAAATACATTCTGGCACAATAAAAATACGCGTTGCATGTTCATTGCAATCTGTTTCAATTTAAGAATAAAAAAATAGAAAAGTAACAAAATAGTTATCTTACTTAAAGTAACTTACTTATCAATTAGTTGAAGTAACATGCACAAAACGTAATTCTTATTTTGATCATTTGTACGGTTTATGATTAATGGTGTGTTGTAGCTTTAGCTTCAAAGTACATTACTATTGCATTCAATGTATTGTTATTGTTGGGGGGAGGGACGAGGAAAATTACGATTGAAAATTGGGTCACCAATATTGAATGTTTGAGAAGTACTGCCTTATAGAACTCAAGAGTAAAAAGAATTAATTAACTCCCCTATCTACTAAGGAGCTCTTATTAACATTTTTATATCCATAGTGACTCTGGTATCCATAATGTAATAATCATTATGTATGGTTTTAAGAGTATGGACACCAACTCTTAACATACGGTTTTTGAATTAGTTCTATTAAAAAAACTATTTTTAGCGCGTTTTTCACGTAGTGGAGCAAAAGCGCTATTAGGACGCAAATTTCGTTTTCGTTCCATATTTTATCGTACCTTTTTCTCAGCCAATAAGCAACCAATTGACCTCCGGTATTCGGCATTGGGTCGCATTTGTGCCCTAGATGAGCCGAATCATATTTAAATTTTCTCATAGTTTTCCCGAATTTTCCTACAAATTTTCCTGAATTTCGCTAGTTTATAACAAAATTTTCTCAAATTTTACCTAGTAAATTTATTGTTTGCAAAAAGTTTTTTTAAAAAAAATTATTGTAAAATACAACATGTGAAAAACGAGCTAAAATTACTTGGCCATGCCAATGATTGATATCTTGTTTACAATAAAAGGTAAAAGTGAATGTTTTGTTTAACCTTGTTGGGGACAAACGTTAATATCAGTAGAAAACAACAAAAAGACATAAAATTAATGCATGCATAATTAAACAAATATTATTATTACAAACACTTTCTGATTAATATTTTATCAGGGATGTGAGAAATAATTTAGAAAAAGTTTGTAATTCATCTGGTAATAAGATTCTTACAATAAAGTTACCATAAAAATGTTTGAATACAAATAACTCTAAGAAATGTATATACAGGGTGTCCCGAAACTTAACGATAATCGGGCACTAGGTAAAAGGTGCGGTCATATCTGTTCTGGGAAAAATATTAAGAAAATTACATTGCACTTGGTTAAGTGAGAAAGAGCACATTTTCGAAAATGGGGAAATTGACACCCTCCATCACACTATTAGTTACTGTGGCCACAAATTTCACAATTCACTAACATCACTTTATATAGCAGTTCAATTAATCGTAGTCACAAGTCGGACAAAAGTCTTTTTTGATTTATTTAAAATTAACTTAGTATGTGTGAGTTGAAGTTTTAGAAAAAGATGTCACCTAATTTTGACTCTCCATTAAAAGGAAACAACTACTCACAACCCCAGGCAAGTTTCTCAAAAGTTGGCCCATTCAGTTAAGAATCCAAAATGGTACAACACTTGTTATTTTGTGTGGATAACAATCATAAAGAATTTTCTTATTTGCTGAATATCTTCATTTTAAAAACATCTCTACGGATAACTTCCATCACATCATTAAGCATTGTGACCAGAAATTCCACAATTTTACTACGATTTTTTCACTAACATGATGTTTCATGGCCGTGCTATTAATCATAGTCACAAATAGAGCAAAAACCTCTACTGGTTTAGTTAAAATTAAGGTAGTTTAAGCCGGTTGAGAAAACGATGTCACCTAACTTTGAGGCTCATAAAAAGAAAAATAATACATACTACTCTATAAGCAAGATACATCAAAAGATGACCTTTTTAGTGACAATTCCAAAATGGTACAAAATCTATTCATAATAAAAACTGCCATGTTGTTTTCTTTTACAAAAGGACATTATTTTTTAAAAAAACCTGAGTCTTAGGAACGGATATTTTAACTTACATAACTTACATGGATAGATTATGGAAAACCCACATTTAATGTCTGAACACCGTTCCCAATTTCAATTTAAAATCAATATATGGACTGGAGTATTAAACGGGAAAATATTTGGACCGTTTGAATTAACCCAAAAGTTTAAATGGAACCAAAATCTTAAACTTTCTTCGAAACAATTTGCCAGACCTTCTAGAACATAGGTTCCCAACCTTTTTTGAACTGGCGCCCCCTTTTCTAGTAAATATTTCGATACCACCCCTTTTCTAGTGAATATTTCGATACAGCCCCCTCCCACTCTAGAGAAATAAAAGTATACATAATACATGGTGAAAACAAAAGTTAAGTTTAAAAAAATATCCTATTACTAATAGAATATATTTTTCAATTTAATTTTTCTAAAGCCCCATTTTTTACTTGAGAATCTGAAATAGCTATTGCCACAAATATAATTAAATGTGTAATGTTTTATATAATTGAGTCATAAATATGATATTGGAATTGAAACGCTACTGAATTTCTTCTTCGTTTAAAAGAGTGAAATAAAAAAGTTTTAGCTTACCTGTTATAAAGACAGGCAAAGGTTTTGACGATACGAAGTAATTCATAATAAACTATTGCTTTCAAAATAAATATAAATTAACAATTTCAGCCTTTAAATCACGTTAATTCCTGGTTAACATATTTAATTATATTTCTTCGATAATATACGTAATGAAATACAGTGGACGAAACATTTTTCCTACTGCTCACAGACAAAGACAACACGTGCACTAAAGAAATTAAAATGCACTATATCACTCAATTCAATGTAGGTCTGAATGTAATGTAATCTTTAAGTTTTTCATCCACTTCCCAAACTACCAAAATATGTGAATTTTTGCACATGTGATATAGAAATGATTCAAATACATACAATCAACATCATATAAACAGTATTAAAGTTTACTTTTCTTAGTACATAGTCAGCGTGTTTTTTTTAAAGTCTTTTTTAGACTATATTTGGTTAATCTGCCAAAGCTCCTCCGTGCCATCTCAATGTCCCCTAATTTTATTTGAGTCTTCTACTGTCTCCCTGAAAGTCTCAAACGCCCACAAGGAGGCATTATCGCCCAGGTTGAGAACCTATCTTCTACACAATATGTGCTATTCAACATCTACAGGGACATATGGTTCCAACAAGATGGATGGCCAGCGCACAATGCACGCCCTGTACGGGATCATTTGAACATGGAATATCCCAGAAGGTGGATTGGACGTCATGGCTCAATTACATGGTCAGCTCCTTCACTATATTTAAACCCAGTAGATTTCTTTTACTGTGACTGGATAAAAAAAAAATTATTTTAAACCAATCCAAAAAGGTGATTGAACTGCGGCAAAGTATTGCTGAAGCAGTGGAGGAAATAAACTTAAATAATTAGTCCTGACTGGTCAAGCGGTCACTTTTAAAATGGTGTAGAGCCTGCAGAAGGAAGAAGGTAAAGGAACATTAACTACGGAGAAGTACACTTATGTCCATAAATTAAGGATAATTCAGAATCACACAGAAATTGAACTCTAAAATAAAAATTTCACCTGTAGAATTATCACACACATCTTGCAGAAGAATATGCAAATTACAGGAAACCACCAGATGGCACGGATAGTACGTCACAATGACGAGAGTGTAAGAGAGGGGTATATAAGGAATGGTGGCAAAGTAGTAAAATTGTTCACAATCACTTAAAAAGCCTTTCAGTGCAATAACCGCATAGTTATGGCACAAAGGAAGCATTTGGATGATTTTTTACGTGGTAGAATTATCGGAAGACTGGAATGAGGACGTACCCAGCTGGAAGTATCCGAGGAACTTGGAATCACCCAGAGTGTCATCTCCAGGCTTTGGCAACGATTCCAAGATGATGGTAATGTGAGTAGATGTTACAGCACAGGTCGTCCCCGAGTTACAACGCCGAATGAGGACCGGTATTTGGCAGTTACTGCCAAAAGAAACAGACGGAGCACAGCATCAGACCTATCTCGTCAGCCACCCCTTACACTACTTGCTCCCTGTCTATCTGAAAATACTACTGGATGTGTAGGCGGACTTAAATGATCAAAAGACATAATTGCAAATCAAATAGATTTTTGATTCTAATCAGCACATAAGTTTAGACACGCACAATTCAATTAAGAAAAACAAATAAGAGTGGAGTACGAGACGGGGAATCTCTACTAGCGGAATAACAGAATATCAACTGAATCTAGGAAAACTTAAACGCGCACAAGTACAGCTACGCCACGTACGAATATTCGCAATATCTTAAATAAAACCACTGACCTTATATTTTACATCGGCTGTTCCTTCGAGATGATTTCTGCCTTTTTAATGTCTGGAAGAATGGGTGAAGAATCCATGCTCTGTAATAAAGATTTTCCTATATTCAATCAGCTTCTCCTCGCGTAGCTCCACACGTAACAGGCTATCTACGATTGTCAACAACTTTGTGCTGACGTCTCGATCTTTAATTCACTTAACTTCACTCTTCCTATCACTTCACTTTACTTAACTTTCTTAACTCGCGAAACCCGAACTTATATAATATATCTTATTTGCATTCATCACGCCTGGCTCTCGGTGAAGATTGGTTGAAATAAATAAATTATTTTAAGAAAAATAGAGGAGGTTATAGTTAAAGACCGTATAGATCCGTCACAAGTTTGAATAACATTTTGGACCTCTTCGTGCAAACTTAAAGGATAACAGAAAACATCATACCTTCTTAAGGGGACTTCATAAGGGGGAGGACATCACACCTATTGATTATACATTCTTATTATGAGTTATTAAATCAACTGTCAAAAAAGAAAATTAAAAAGGAAGTTCTTTTTTGTCTTTTTTATAAGCGATCTAATTTGTGATAAAATAATCTGATAGTATAAAGACATAAAATGTCGAACTATTTTAAGGGAAATACGATGAATTTCTTGATTTCTTAATTCTAACACAGAATTTATGATCATGTAACCTGTGTTATATGATCGCAAGTAATGAACTAGGTCATGGACTACTTACTTTGTTGCTGACAGATCATTTCAGAAAGTTCGTCAAACAATTTTTTTCCTCTCAATTCAACTCAAGGTGATCTTAAAATAATCATTTTTCTTCAAAAGAATACCAAACATTATTCTTTCCTTAAGGGATATTGAGAGTTTGAAGTAAATGTTTGAGTTGACAGATTAAAAATGAATGAGACACTTTCAATCAAACAGAATTTAGCAAAAGGAAAGATTTTTATTTATCTGTTTCAGTATCAACGTTCGCGTTAAAATAAACACTTTACTCTACTTTATTTAATTTACTTGACTTTAACTTTAAGCTTTATTGTTTTTAGAATTGATAAGAACTCTCTTGAATTTCTACACTATACTAAGTTTAAATAACAGAGTTTTTTTAATCCCCAAATGAGTGTTTTTATTTTGTATCTTCAATTTAATTTCAAATGAAAAGTTAGATTTGGTAGATACTTAAACGCATGCACGCATACACACATTAAAACAAAGGACGCAGTTATTTTAAATTAAATCTTTTCCAAATTCTATAATATATAAGGGAAGACTTATCTTTATCAATTAAGTATGATATAACCGAAATAATCTAATTCCATTTCTAATACGTTATGAATGGAAGGAATCAATATTCAGCCAATCCACTGAAAAACTACAATCTATAGCTAGTTTTCAAATACGATTTTTACTGCATAAAACTTCAGGTTGAGCAAGGAAGAAAGTTTCTAACCAACACAGAAGAATATTTTAGTACCACAAAAATAAATTATAATGTACTCTAAATATATTTGTTTACTTTTATATTTCTGATGCGAAATATTACGTGACAAAAATTATTTTTAAAATGACACTACTGATGTACCTGGAGTAAGTAACATGTGGTTAAAGTAAATATTAAAAATTATCTGAGAATTCCAAGGGTAGTAATCAATATTCATTATGTATTCATTCAGTTTCAGGTATGTTATATCCAACACCTTATGTTGTTTACAATCCTATGGAGGTCCCTGTGTATCCAAGCTACATGATGCCTCCTGAAGCCTGTTCTTATTATTATATGCCATCTGAAGTTGCTCCAGTGCAAGAATATACTCCTGTTCCTTATCAAGAATATGTTCCTCCGATGAAAGGTAAAAAATAGGCATAAAAAGTTATTCTTCTAATAAGTGCGATTAACTAATTTTTTAGGTATAAATATATGTATATATTTAAAGAAATTTTTAACATTATTATATACACTGAGTGCCACTGAATTAGGAATACCCACCTAGTGACGAGTTGGACCTCTTCTGGCCTTGATAACGGCTGACACACGACGAGGCATACATTCAACAAATTTCTGGAAACGTTCCACGGGAATGACTTGCCAAATATTGGCTTAAGTTGTCCATAATTTACTAAGGTTCGTTGGTGCTGCGTGATGGAC
The DNA here is from genome assembly GCA_019973975.1 of Trichonephila clavata. Classification (NCBI taxonomy): domain Eukaryota; kingdom Metazoa; phylum Arthropoda; class Arachnida; order Araneae; family Nephilidae; genus Trichonephila; species Trichonephila clavata. The sequence goes on along the minus strand of BMAO01034417.1, from coordinate 13,028 downwards.
TTGCACGCCTTGTTCCAAAACATCCCAAAGATTCTCAATAGGATTTAAGTCTGGGCTTCTAAGTGGCCAATTTTTGTTTTATTGAGAACATTTATAAACCTCATGCACCACACAATGTATCACACGGGGGGCTTACAACACAAAGGAAGGAAGGATTACAACACAAACATCCATGTCTTCTCCGGGATTCGAACCCAGGCCCTACGACAACGCAGTCTTCGTCACTAACCACTATACCGGATGGGCAGCTAGGTGGCCAATTTATGACAGAAAAACCAGAAGAATTCTCATCGAAACATGCCAGTGGCCAACAGGGCTCTTGAGAGGTAGGTACAGTTGTCTTGCTGGAAAACTCCATTACCGTGCGAATAACAGAACAGCATAAATGAATGGAGATGACCACTCAGCAACTCTACGTACCGAATTGCATTGAGGGAGCAACCAAAGTTCCCAAATAGTGCCACGAAAAAACATCTCAGAACATGATTGAGTCACCATTCCCTTGTTCAGTTCGAACCTGGCGTGCCTGATCCATGGCTTCATGAGACTGTGACGGATCTTTTCGGTTCCTTCGTTGAACCTTTTGGGCCGTCATTTTTTCAACCAACTTTCTCCGAAGACAGAAAACGTGATTATGCAAATTAAGTTCATATATATATTCTTTATCCGCGAGTTTGAAGTTAGTGAAGTGAGAATAGATTGGAAGTGAAGTGAATTGATGAGAAGTGAGGTAAATCGGCAGTGAAACGTATACGTAAACAGTGTAGGAAGCGAGAAGTCGGAATATTAAGAAAGTGCTTAGTTTTACTGCTGGAGCCGTGTTAAAGTTTACGCAAGGATAAGAAGACCGCAAGAGTTCAGGTACTGTGATCTTTAATCAAGTAGAATTTAGAGCGTTAAATTATTAGTATGGTCATTAATGAATAAGCTCTGTATAAAGCTATCTTAGAGGAAGATCTGCATGATTGAATATATTCTCCCCACGCCATCTCGTCTCACCTCCGTTCTCTATTTGCGTCTGAGTTGAATGTAGAGATAAATAAAATAATTGAAGTTCATCATGTCGTCTGATCATTTAGTTCCTCCCACACCTCTAGCCAGGTCACAGGAAAGAAGGGATGTAAATTCTTTATAAGACTGACGCCATATTCTCAGCTTTCCATCGGCGTTAAGTAGTCGGAATCGAAACATCACTCCCTGCTACTCGTTTCCAGTCCTCTACACTTCAGTCTCTGTACTCTCTTTCTCAGGCAAGACGTGCAGCCCGATAGCGATCATTGACCAATGGGAATCTCGTAGGTCGACGGATCCCGAGACCCATACAGTGAAGCGAGTGTTGCACAGTTCGTTTACACAGACTGTTCGACTGGCACCGTCATTGAACTGGGTGGTAATATGAGATAATGTTTGGCTTCGCTGGTTGCGTACAATACGCCTGAGCCGTTTCTCACCACGCACTGTCAAGGCTAATTGTCCTTTGCAGTTTACCCGATCGCAAGTTTTTTGTCCACCATTAATGGTATACTCTAGACACTGTCAACTTCGAAAATCCTAGCTATTTGATGAGTTCGGAAATTGAATGGCCCATGCGTTGCGCATCTATGATTTGTTCGCGATCGAAGGCGTCTAAATCAGGTAGTTTACTCATACTGGCAATTCCAACAACTAATTCAGAACAATCACAGTACGTACTATATATGCAGTTACCACAGCGCCCTCTTTTGCGCATAAATCATGCTCAGTGCTACACAATTTATATAGCCCTTGCTATCTCTAATTCAGTGGCACTTCAGTATAGTTAACATAAACATAAATGACATTTCTATAAATTTTTAAATCAAAGGTAATCTTGTGTAGCCGTTACTTAATTGAAGAAATATCTGGAACTAAAAGAATACCCTCTATGACTGAAAGAACAGCACGTTCATACGAGATTTATTACAAGAAGACTGATATATAAAGAGATTTAATATCAACAGAGAAGTCAGGACAGACATTAAAAAAATAAAATGAGATGTAGTACTTACGCAAAATGGATAAAAAATGAAATGTTATCAACAAAAAAATTTTACTCGAAGCTATGTTTTTTAAAAAAATTGCTAATGTCTAGAATTTAAAAAAATGCACAGTTAGGGAACGATTTAACTAAAATAGTGATAAGTTCTATTAAAAGTAAAGTTTACTTCCTTTTTACATGAATGTTTATTAAAAAATAATTAAAATCATATATAAACTAAAGATATTACTAAATCGAAAAATTTAAAAAAAAAACTGCTTTTCTCAGTTGTAAGGAGCAATCTTTCATGAGAGTGATTTTCGCATTTTCTATTTCTGGAAGTAGTAAATATTAATATGCCACATTTTTAATTTTTTAAGGCATTATTCCTACACTATAGATCACCGTAACTTTCTACCGAAAATGGTGATCCAAGATCAAAGTCTTGGCTTTCTTAAAAAGTCTTAGCTTATTAGAACCAGTATTAACCTAAAACAGTATGCACTATCAACATTTTTACTGACTTTTTTTTATACTGTTTTGTAACATACTTAAAAGAATTTGACTCATTAAGTATCTGCTCTGTTATCTATGCGTATTTCTTGTGTGAATGTTAATACTCTTAAGCCCATTCATACCATGTTTTTTCCATTTTAGTTTGACTTTGAACAACACGTTATCTCGTTATTTAATTTTTTTTCCCGTTAAATTTTTGAAAAATGCCCAGACAACCACCCGTCTTTTTTGTTGTTGTAAAGCATGGGAAAAACCTAATTTACAAGCATTAGATTAATATTTATTTACACTTTACGAGCCATATTTTTAAAAACTACTACTATCAGACATGTTTTGCATGTATATTGTTTAACTAATTATCAGTGTTTGGATTTTTATGGCATATTATCTTTTATTTAATGAACTACAAGCATTTCTAACTTGCACATATGTTCTAGTCATGGCTCTTATAGATTGAGAGAGAGAATTCATATTTCGAAGTTTTTTGTAGCCATTTTCCGACATTTTCACGTCCTCTTTCCAATGGTTTTTTTTCTTACAATCTTTCAGTTTTTTTTTTCTTAAGAACTATTTTAGTTATTTTTAGGATCTAAAATATAAGTATAGTACTTGAATTAAGAGTATCAGTCAACCATTATATTCTGTTTTCTTCAATGTAAGATCCTCATTACAAAAGTTTTTTGAGGATATTTTGATGTTTAATATAATGTTGAGGAAAAGCGATAGTTTAATGTACAGTTTTATGTTTATTTATTTATGAGCTTTCATGATTTTTGCACCTGTATACATTTAACACTGTTTCTAGACCTTTATAGAACACATTTTACAGATTGTTTACATTAAAAAAAATTACGTCATTAACATTCTGTAGTCTAGCTGAAATGCTTGCTTTTATGTGACTTCTCCCTTTACATGAATTCCAGGGTGATATTTTTTACCTTGATGAAGCTCGATTAATTAGAAGCATGTTGAGAGTCTAAAATAGTAAGTGCCAATAATTATTAATGAATCATCAATTGATTTTTCTGGCGTTTCTGATTTTTGATTATTAAAGTAATTATAATTTTTAAAAATTAAAGGAAAATAGCATTCAAAAAATGATAAAATTTTCAAAAAAATTTAAAAAATAAAAATACAAATAAATAAATAAATAACTTTTTGGGAAACAAAGGAACGTTCCATTATTTAAAAAAGTTATTATGATATATGTGAAAAATATACATTGTTGCTTCATTCTAATGCATGTGCTAAATATAAAATAACTTGTCTGTTAGTATACAACTTTTGCTGCAAAAAAGAATATATATATGTATGTATACACGTTTTTTTACGAAAAATACACACTAGAGGTGTACGTGATTAACATATTCATACGTTGCGAAAATTTCAGATGCTTCTTTATTTTAGATAACGAAACTTTGTACCCGAGGAAATTTAAAACACTTCAGTGATTGTTCTTTGTGAACCATCTTTATGAATTTAAAATGAATTCAGAAGGGGGAAAAAAAGAACTGATTTTTATTGACACGAATACTTCGGATAACTATTTCAAATCTTACCGAAAAGAACGAGCTTTAAGAGCTTTTTATTTAAAACCAAATGTTATGGAATTCGTATAGCGCCATTATACGAAATATTAGAATTTGTTATAAAATCTCACAAGAAATTAGAGAGAAATGTACTTTATCTTAATATACTTAGTTTAAATATCTTAAAAATTCTTTAATGTATTTATTTTCTTCTTTTTTAAAAGTGTTTTTTAATTCAACGAGCTTTGGAATTTTATCACGAACAATTAAAATTTCCTTGACATTTATTTAAATTTTACTTAAAACACACAGAGTCAGAAATTCAAATAATTACGTGTTTTATCCTATCAACATTTACAAACAAAAGGCGAAGAATACCGAAGAAATCTACTACTAGACCTCCATCTGGTGGGAGATTGCAATAACTCTGCTAAAGAGCTCCCCTAGCGAAATAAACGCGGAACATTTGAAGCTTTGTTAAATAATGGGGGGAAAATTTCGATTGATATAAAGTACATAAATTACATTTCTTTTATTAACGTAATCTCATCTCATTTTTAGTTTTAATATTCTCAATAATAGTCAGAAAAAATAGAGAATATATGTGTATGGGGGGGGGTGTACGCGTTGATAAATTAATATAATACATTATAATGACATATTACTAACAGAAGGCTCCTTATGATAAGATCTTTTACATTCATAATTCATCAATGGGAAAGATATTACGGAGTTTCAATAATGAAATCTCAAATTCAATAACATTAAAAAATTAACAATTAGTTAAATCAAATGTTGCATTTGAGCTAGCGCGAATATGCATTTGATTGTTATAAATCATAAAGTGAAACATTACTTTCTCACTTTTATATTCAAATATAAAAAATTTGGGGCTAAGTAAACCTTTGCAGATAAATCTGGATTTTTGTTGTCTCAAGAATTTTCAAGTTTAGTGTTGATAGTAATTTTAATAATTAGTTGTCATTTCTGTCTTTTTAATGTTCAAGGGATATGAAAAAATTTAAATCTTGAACGAATATTACTCATTTGAAGCTCTGGCTAGATGTATTCAAAACTGTTTGTGTTTAATAAATATTGTTTATGAATTTCTCTGAAAACTCTGAATTGATTTAATTATTATGCATAAAAAATCCCTAAGAGTGAAAATTCATAAAAAAGGTATTTTTTTTCTATTATATGCCCTTTTTTAAAAATATTCAACATGACTCAAAGCAAATTTTGATGAAAATCTGGTCAGAATTCAGAATATTTTTATCCTGAAAGTTCCTTGACTGACCAACACAAGTTTTTAATTAAAAGTCTTAACGGAAAAAAAAATCATTTTTCGTTTGAAATTTTTCTGTAGGCGATCTTATTTTATATTTAAAGAAGGTATACATACATATATATATTGCAGCCAAGATATATAGATATCAGAGTAATGTACATATCCTTGTACATTATATGTATGGGGAGATGACACACACAACATACTGGCGGTAACGGAGAACATTCCCCCTCCCTGCAAGGTCAAGTTTGCGGGGGTGTGCGTTACACCACTGCATACACAACCGTCTGGAAAGCATAGAACCGGAACTGAGATAGCAAATTTCAAATATTATAACTGATATAGCGGCTCTTGTAAGAGAAATGTGGCATCATCCTTCTCATTAGAAATTTTAATTCATACAGTTAGTGTTTTGTAATATTTTTTCAATTAGATGATTATTGTTTTCTTAAAGTTAAAAAATGTTAAAGTAGCAGATGCAGTCTTGGGAAATTTGAGAGAAACCTTTAAATTACTTATCCATGTGTTGGGAGTCAAAAAGGGGGTCTTCAATATCTTGGGGGTCCTCGATGTCAGGCTGATTTATTAAGAGGGGGGCGTGGTGATCGAAAGTTTAAAACCGCTGATGTAGACTATTTGATTCAAAATTCACATTATTTAATTAATTACCTGTTAACTAAGCATTCTAGTACGGATTAATCATAATTCGTTAGTACTTATAACATAATTTTTGTAACACAAAATTAACCACTATTTTTTAACTTAAAAATTTTCTGAAATTTTAAAAATTTCATACCATTATAACTTTAAATTTAAGGTTTTTATATTGTCTTAGAAAAACTATAAAATATTTTTTATTTCTTTTTTTTAAGAATAATAATTAAAATTTTTTAAATGTTATTTTGTACCTTAAAAAATCATTTCTTTTCTTAACTTGCTCCTGTTAGTTGATGAATGAATTCATCTGAACAGGCCTCGTAAATATTTCTGAAATATAAAGGGGAAAACTTTGCTTTATATTTCCGTTGGCTTAAAAAATATATATTCTAAAAATTATGTAAATGGAGATTTTTGGTAATTGAAACTCCAATAAAATATTCAAGTCAAACAAATTAAAAGCATGTGGTTTTCATTGTTCTTTTGAAAATTCCTTACGCGGCAAAAAAGTAGACAAGATATAAAATTTACTTTATGCTCAGCAGGATCGAGTTTATTTTAATTATCCAATGCAAATTTTCGACTCATCTAACAAAACACAAAAAGAGCACGTGAGTATAAAAAAAAAAGAGAAATAAAAAAAAAACATCCTGCGCAGTGCTTTGACGGCCACACACGTCTCCAGCTAAAGCGCTCCCCAAAGTTACCAAGAGTGATGATGAAAACTTCTCGCACATCCTGAACATACGTGGAGTAAAAGTGGAAGGGATGACGTTCACACACACAACAGTGCGTCATGGTTTATTCTCTCCCTGCTTCCTCCTTACAGAGGTGACTTTTAAGTGAGTCTGCATCAACTCTCGTTGCAGTATCCCAATTAGCAGGCAGAATCCTCCAGTTTGTCGTGAATAGGCCTCGCCCACTCTCCTCCCCCCATTTTCAAAGGGTAAGAAAGAGATTTTATCATTGGACAATAACCGCTGTAGCTGCTAAAATTTATTGTTTATGTTATGACTATGATCTGTTTTTGTGGAATTTTACCCCACTCTCTTCCAGTCGTTGGGACGCCAGCTTAATCTGAGGTCCCGTTTCTGCCCCTAAAGTAACGTAATGATCTACTAAGAGCCGCGGTGACAGTTTTCCGGAGTTCTATTCGGGTTGCGTCTTCGACGGCGCCGATAGTGCTTTTTTTCTTTTCCATTTAAATAGAAAACATAAACCGGACAGTTCGTGAGTGAAAAATGTTATTTCGGTTTTGGATTGGCATTGGCCTTCTTAAGTGCTGTTCTATTTAAAGGACTTCCGTGGTTTATTGGATGATCAACAAGTGTCTTTGTTTGGTAGGAATGTGAATATTTTCAGAGCTGTTACGTTTATTTGAAAGAACTTGATAGAAAATTTGTCTGTGTGCTGTAATAGAAACGTTTCTATTTTGGATAAACTCGATGAGCTGTCCTATTAGGAGAATTTCTTTGAAACAATAAAAAAGATATAGCATATACTTCTTATGGATTAATTGGTGAGTTAAAAATCTATTTTAAAGATAATAATGTTTTAATGCACCTGATTCAGGATTATTGTTAAATGGATCATAGTCATTAAATTTTTTTTAAAAAATATGTTTATTTTAGGTTTGAGTAATTTTATTTAAAAATTTATCATGTCAATTAAATATAACCCAGTTTCAAGAATGCCTTTAACTTTTGTTCTTATACATTGAAAGCAAGATGCATACTTTTTAAAATCTTGGTTTCAATTTATTTTTCTTTATTAACTTCTTGTTATTTGGATTAGTAATAAAATAATCCGCGCGCGGATTCTGAATGAATCCGAAAATTGTTTTAGCAAAAATAATGAAAATTTTTGATTTGATAAAAAATTATTGTATTTATAAAAGAAATAGACTATTTATTACTTAATGTATTAGTTTTTTCTTCTCTTTATATTTCTGTAAATTTTTTTATTGCTTTCAAGAACATTAAATTCAAATGTGTGTGTTTCATATTTTATACAGACTCACCAATTAATAAAATTCATATTATACGCGCACGAAGCAATCGGTTTAGTAAAAAAATTCGTAAGAAATATGAGTGTGATAACAGAGTAGGAAACAACTTCTGTTTCTTCTTTTTTTAATAAGATTGATGAAACACGCAAGGATGAAAACAAGTAATGAAAATAAATTTGATCTTGTGACTCACAGATTTAATGGCTTGATAACTAACAGATGTTTGATGGGTCAAAAAGCATTTTCCAATTATAGCTTTAGATAATATGCGGAAGGAATTTAATATTGCGTTACCTAAGCTACTATACGTGGTTAAAAAAAAATCGTTCACTACTCCGAAAAACAAAAGCGTCTACAAAATTCTTGTTTCTTTTTATTGATTGAATTTACCAATTTTTTTGCCTGAAAAGGATTTTTTTTGTTTTTAATATTTTTCTCTCAGTGTTTGGGAAAAACTATTTTTTTCCCCTTAAAATTTTAATTGAAAAGAACTTCTGGAAAAAAAAACCCGTATGTTTTGGAACTTTATTTATCATCATGACTTTTTTTTATTTCAGTATATAATTTATTTTGATATTGTATACAAGTAAAACTATGCTAAAATATCCTTAAATTAATATGCATTTCATTTAACAGTTCAATTTAGGTACTTGAAATATATTGAAGCAATTTGTTTTTATTTATCCTTCAAATTTTAAGATTTCCTTTTAAAAGAATTAAATCACAGGAAATATTACAAGTATAAATCCCTAATTAAATGATTTTCTTACAAACAACAAGAAGATTGTTTAAAATAATTTAGTCAAAATCTTATAGTTCTTGCAATTCCACGGAAATTATTTAATGGATAGTTATAGGATGGCTTTCCAGCACTGGATATTTAGTAAAACTTAATGCGATTTTCATTTATGCTTGCAAAATGCTTTATCACGATTTTTTGAATATAGATATGCGAATTTTCAGTTAGAAATTTTAACATTTTTATTTATTTTTCGATAATTTTTCCAGATTCTTTTTAGCAAAATTTAAAATTTTTGTAAGCATAAAAATATAAGTATGTTTACTAATATGTACATTATGTCCTTAAATTTATTTACTGCAAAAACAAGTACAATCGATAATTTAATGAGAAATTCTTATTAATTATCTATAATTTTTTTTAACTATTATACTTTCATCATTTTAAAACAATTTTGGAAATTTCTTTAGAAATTTTTGAATCATTTTATAAGGCCACTTCAGCAATTTTTATTTCCTTATTATTTGAGCTGCATTTTTTACTGCGTTATGCAAGCCTAATATTTTATTTATTTTTGCCCATCCTATTACATTAAAATACCGGTAGTGGAGTTTATTTTTTATTTTATTTCTTTGTTCGAGAAAGAAAAGAATACTGAAACCAATTTCAATTGTTTTTAATTTTTGAATTTAATTTATTAGAATGTTTTTAAATGATCTTGGTAGGAAGAGTATAATAAAATAAACTTTTGTTTTTCAATATTAACAGTATTAAATGTCGTTTATGGAACTAAAACCCAATGAAGCTTTAAAATATTTGTTTCTTTCAATCTGAGTTGTATCATAAGATGAATCTGGGACATTCTAATCACTTTTACCAATTATATATTTTTTCTATACACACACACACACACATATATATATATATATATATGTGTGTGTGTGTACATATATACATTAACTGCAAAACATGAAATTTCTAATTTACTACGTTCTGAAATGAACATATTAGAGTAGTTTAGTGCTTTGACCAACTAACTTTAATAAGATAGTAGAGAAAAAATATATTTTTAAAATTATTAAAGATATCCATTTCTATGTTATTATTAAGATATTCGAATTACGTTAAATGGTTTTTCATTCCGTTTCCTGGTATTAGACGATTAAGAAATTTATAAAAAACAATAAAAGTAACATACAACAATATTTTTTTAAATATCTAAACCTTGAACTGTTTTCGAATTTCTCTTTAAAGGGTGATTCGAATTTTCTACACTAGCTGTTTTTGATTCAAATAAAAATTTAAAAAAAATCAAAATAAAGCTGTTAATGTAATTATACGACCAGTAAAGAATTAAGATATAAATTTTACGCATACTCCGTTAGTTAAAAAAAGATTAAAAAATGGAATATGTTTCTTTATCATTTTCAATTCATTAAATACATTTTCTCGATTATGATAAAATGTCATTTCTAGATGCAATAGTTTGTGAGAAAGTGTGGGTGAGTATGAAAAAAAATATGTTTGTCATAACTTTAAAAATAGCACAAACTTGAAAAAGACAAATGAAATAGTTTGTCACCCGCATTTCCTTTACATTCGCCAATGTTTTTTTTAAAAATTTTAATTTAAAAATATGCTTAGTTTATAGCAAATTTTTTATATGCTTCGTTATTTGTTTCTTGATGAAACGTTGTCTTTCACCGTGTGTACGAGTGTGAAAGTATAAATCTGAATAGATGACTTTTTTTAACACGCTTTTATAAGTTTCACTTGCATGTAACGGAATCTTAGAACTCGATTTTTACCCACTTAAAAAGATCGGATTCATTCGAAATTTCACACACTTGTCAAGGACCGATGACAATACAATAATTTCATAATTTTTGTTCCATAGTCCTTTTCAGGATCGTCAGGAATAATGATAATCAGATTTGGCGACAATTCCAGATAAAACATCCAGATTTGGCAATTTATTGCATATATTGCATATGCATTTTAAATTTGGCGACTTGTTCCATGTACCATTTCCAGATATGGCGACTAATTTCATACATCATTTCCAGATTTGACGACTTATTTCAGATCTAGCGACTAAAGAATAAGGTGTAACCCTAAAGCAACTGTTTCGAATTTAAAGCTAATTTTATGCAAGTATAAAATACACTTGCGGTTAATAGAAATAAAACAAAAAAAATAGTTTTTTGTATCTGAGAAATTGGAGGCTGGGTGTGTGTTAGCAATTTCTAAGCATAATATAAGCATTTTTTCTGAAAATGAAAATAAAAAAAAAGGCTGGTGCATGTGAAAAAAAAATTTGTGTTCTAAGTGCGAAATATTTTTTATTTTTATAAAGCAACACGTTTAGAAGTGATGATAACAATTAACATGAAAGGAACACATTTAAAAGGTGAATAAATGATTGACACTTCATATTACCATGCTTTTATTAACTCGCTTTCTTTAATGTCTGTCCGGGTGGAATTTGTAATTGATTTTAAACTGTGTGACTTCCCCAGGAGCTAGAGACTTGAAATTTGGATCATAGATGAGAAGTGATAACAATGCATGAAAATGTTAAAAAAGATAACAAAAAGGAGGAATTTTATAATTTTTGGTCCGTTATTTAAAAACGTGGTACATTAAAATTTTTTGTAATTCGAACTTTTTCTTCTTTACACACTTTTATTTGTTTGACCTGTTCCAAAGAGACGGAATTTAATATAACGATACGGGACTCATTCAAGGCCTCGTAAACAGAGAGAATAAATACACTTCAGACACGTTAATTAATATCCATTGAAGAGCAAGACTAATTCTACAGCCACGTAATTGCAGCTTCAAATATCAAACTCAAGGATAAATTTAACAATAAATAAATGATAGTTTAAAAAACTAAAAAACACGCTTTTTTTGTAGTTCGAACTAAAAAAATGAAAAATAAATGATAGTTTGAAAAAAACTAAAAAACACGCTTTTATACTGAATCGAACTAAAAAGTAAAAAAATAATTCTTATAAAGAATAAATGATTAACAAGAAAATGAATGTCATTGGGGTAATAGCGTTGGGTGTTCTATAAATTATGAATTGTCATAATTTTTAACTTCTATTCCGAAAAGCTGAATTAGTGTAAAAATGTAGTACAAAGCACCCCACACGTTTTACCACAATGACATTCATTTTCTTGTTAATCATTTTATTCTTTATTAAGAATTATTTTTTTACTTTTTAGTTCGATTCAGTATAAAAGCGTGTTTTTTTAGTTTTTTCAAACTATAATTTATTGTATTGGATGTTTGTGTTTAATATATTTTTCAAAGTTATTAAATTCGAATATATTTTGGTTTTTTAAATGAACTGATTTTTCCCCTTTGTGATATAATTTTAAACAAAAGTAAACATTTTTGGTTTTAAAATCTTTTAGATACGAGGAAATTATTTAGTTGTATGTGGGTTTATACAAGTAATTTCACTACAAAGATACACAACTGGCAATTTTTAAAATACCATCATGAGATTGAAATATTTTTTTAATTCTTTTTTATAAATCGTTTATAAAATAAGTTGTTACTGCTTTAGAAAAATTTGTAATTAACTGGGTTTGGTTATCTTTGGTATTTTAGAGGATTTTTTGACACCTTAAGTGTTCAAAATACAACAAAAGCTTTCCTAGATTTGCAGTATTTTAAGATTTTAATAATTTTTTAATTTTTAAAATATGCAAGAATTAATTAACAACTTGCAGATAGTTTCACTTTTATTCTGTAAACACCTCACTTAATGCCTGTGGAATCTCAATGACAAAACTTTCAACAAGAACAATTCCTTAAGTTATCAATTAAGTAGTTATTCCTCGCAAGTCATCCAATTCAGTTTTTATATATCAACTAGCTGTTACCTCCGCCGCTTTCGCTGGGAATTCATGATGTTTTGTAAATTTCTTACTGCTTTATATTATGTATAAATTATTGATATCTAAGTCCTGCATTAAGAATTCGATTGTATTGAATATATACTTATACCTGTAACTGTCGCCTGTTGATAAAAAAAGGGGCAGAATTCATCTAATTTGTGTTTTCTAAAAAATCTCTAAAATTGAAGCATAGAATGATGTTTGCTCTTCGTAACTCAAAAACCAAGTGGATTCCCACAAAACCAATTTTCGCGTGGATCTCTACTCCGTAAATTGAACATGCAAGCAAATTTCAAGTCTAAATCTAAACAGAAAAAAAAACAAAAGTTTTACTATCAATATCCCCGTAATCCCGTTGAGAGCCGTTTTCCAAAATAACT
>BMAO01034416.1:0-40314 GCA_019973975.1 Trichonephila clavata | reverse complement strand
TATTAAATTTGCTTAGGTGACATTTTTTACCTTGGACAAAAAATTCTTTTTATATGAAGTAAACGGATTTACCAAAATAAAATAAAACATAAAGTAAAATGCATATTATACACTTTATAAATAAAGGCTCATAAAAAATATCACGTAAACTTGTATTTGTTTCAGTATAATACAAATTTTATGCAAAGGAAATAATAAGTATTGAGAAAGAAACAAAAACTGAGAAAAATGAAAAAAGTACAGAAAAAACTTTTCCTCGTCTTTTCCTCTTTAAACAGATAAGAATACATACAAGGACAACAGATAAGAAATTCATTCCTTAAACTTTCTTCAAAAATACTTCAGTTACAACTTGAAGATATCTGAAAAAGTTTCATGAGAGAGTAAAGGTACAAAAAAGACATAGGAAGATCTTAGTACTTTCTAAAGTCAAAGAATGTGGAACATTTTACTTTTTATTATTACAAGTAAGCAACATTAGGTATGCATCTCGAGTCTGAGAATGTACGGATGGAATTTTAAAATCTTTTCAAACAAAAGAATGCAATGTCAAGACTGAATTTTTCTTCCGTTTCTTTTAAATAAAGCATTTTTCAAATCCTACTATTAGCTCACTCTCTCCCTATATATATCTTGTTCAAATTTTCAATCATTAACAAAATACTTCCAAATCTTCCAATCAAGTGCAAACGAATTTTTTTAAACTTGTAGTTGATGTATACAGTTTTTTCAAATATTAATTCATTAATTATCAGTTGATTAAATTAATTACCGGTTTAAGTCGCCAACTTAGATTCGTCTCCAATGTTGTAATAATGCAAATTTGGTAGACATGTTCGTTTCACGGAGTAGAGATCTGCTAAGAACGGATTTTGTGATTCGAACCTCAATGGGGGGTTAAGAGGCGCTAAAAATAATTGTTTCCATTCTTAAACTACTCGACGTACAATCATGAAACCAAACGCTTAGTATACCATTTTATTAAAATAATTAAATTTAATTAGTGAATAAATAATAACAAACAAACAAATAAGTCCAACACCCTATATAGAAAGGAAAATGGAAAATTGCAAGGAAAATCGCTTTCTATTTTGTCACTTAATATTGTGATTCTGTCATATGTACAAGGGGTGATCAAATGAAAAGGTACGAAACGACACGGTGGGTACAAATATAGACTTTATTCAAAATATACACCATAGGCCTGAGCACATCGATCCCACTGATGAACAAGACACAGGATTCCTTGTCCCAGAATTCCTGTGGCTGTGACGAGACCCAGTCCTTCACAGTGTCCTTGAATACGTCGTCCGAGTTGAAGCGCTTTCCTTTCAGGTGTTTCTTCAGTGGACCAAACATATGGAAATCGCAGGGTGACATGTCAGGACTGTAGGACGGATGGTCCAACGTCTCCCATTGGAACTTGTCCAGTTCCATTTGTGTGACTCTGGAGACGTGTGGACGCGCGTTATCATGGAGCAGAACCACACCCTCCGTGAGCAGCCCCGGTCTTTTGTTCTTGATGGACCTGCGTAGGCGTCGGAGTGTCTCACAGTACACATCGGAGTTAATGCTTTTTCTGTGCTCGAGGAATTCTGTGCTCGCCTCATTTGGACGCCGCTTTTTATAAGAGCCTTTGCTCTCTCCTGCGCATGCGGGCACCCGCGCATGATCCGATCCCAGTCAGAGTCTCCAATGGCATCCCGAGATGTCTCGCTACATTCTCCCTTGGCGGAATATGCAAATATTTAACTGTTTCATTTTTATGTCGTTTCGTACCTTTTCATTTGATCACCCCTTGTACATACATATTTATACTAATTGTAATTCTTTAATAAAAAGTAACTAAAATTAAATTTTTCTTCGTTGAGCTAAGTAGGAATTGATTTTTAAAAAAAATTTATATTACTTGTTTTGACGAAGCTTATGCAAATATGTAAGAACTTCAAGACATTATTTTTCTTGTGTTTCTTTCACACTCTTCATGTTTATACTTTTGAAAGAAATATCACAAGAGAGACTAATTGAGTTGAGGCCGCATTCAAGAGGTATTTATATCGATTTTAGATTTTTATTTGGCAGGGGTAGCTTGCATCTTATTTCTCTCAAATATATTTTGTTATGTTCCTTTACTTTCAAGTAGAAACTTACTTTTGCTATTACTCGAAATCTTGAAATCATAGAAAAATACTTTTAATATAGTAAAAGAACATTTCATGAAATAAAAGAACGAATGAGTTCTTAATTTGATTCCTTTAGAAGTCTTGTTCTACAACTTTGCATATCTGTGTATACTTTAAAGATTATCAAATACAATCCATAAGGATTCACTAAAGTAACTTTAAAAAATTCAATAATCTTAAATATTCGTAAAAATGTGTATTATAATAAAATATTTGTTCAAGTTATTTATTTCCTTTAATAAATAACATAATGAAATCACTTCGTTAAATAATCGTTTCACTTCGTTATTATAATTTTAACTTTATTTTTAACTTCTTAAAGTTTACTCCTACAATAACCTGTTTACTTATTTATCTTTTTTTTTCTGTACATTAAAATTAAAATTCGAAATATTCACATGCGTTTTAACAAAAAGTGTATTATTTTAAACATTAAAAAAACTTTTATTTTCTTTTGTTTCTTCCCTTAAAAATTTCGATATCCTTCTCTTATCATTTCAAAAATAAATATGAAAGAAAGGGGTTTTTAAAAAAAAAAAAAGAGGCAGTATGCTTTTAACTGAACAAGAATATTTTTTTTCTTTTATAAAAGAACACTATATAAAAGAATATCTTCTCTGATTTTTTTTCCTAATCTGGTGTGCGGCTGTAGTTTTTTTTTTTTTTAAATCCGTTCTATTCTTACCTTTTATTCTTCTTCTTTCTGTGCCCTCGGACTGAGAATTCAGACTATACTCACTTTTTTTGTTCTTTTAAGTTCGACATTTCCTCTAATACTCTACTCTTTCTTTATCCTTTACTTATCTTTACCTGTTTTTGTTGGTTTTAGCAGCATTATTTCTTATTTATGCATTTTGTATTACATGAATTACACCGTACTCGTGAACATATATTTCAAGGATTTTCTATTCATGTCGATATACTTTTGCATTAATCATGGAAGTTTTTATATGATGCAATTTAATTATTATTATTACCTGAATAATTAATTTCAATGCTGAAATATATTTTAAAAAATAAAATTCTAAAATCACAAATTAAAAATTCTGTAGATAAAAATGCATTTGTACATAAAAAGATGATACTATATTACTATAAATATAAGTTGTAAAATGGAGCAATATTTTATACTTATGAATAAAATATATTAATTCAAGACCTCAATTCTTCCTTTTGTGTGTTTTATATTAGAACCTGAAATTTTTCAAAAAAAATTAAGTTTGTTTTTTGGGGTTTTGGTTGCATTTACTAGCTTAGAAACTTTGTCATTTGAAAGTGGTCGCGGTAGCCTAGTGATTGTGGTAGCCTAGTGGTCGCGATAGCCTAGTGGTCGTGATAGCCTAGTGGTCTTGGTCACGAGCTCAGGGGGCTCGTTAAAAATCCTCCCGTTGGTGTGGTGGGGCAATTTGGAGAGGAAGTGCCATCCTCGTTACTTGACCAAAGTTCCAAATTACGAGGTCAGTTGTCAATATCCCCCCTCCCTCGTGTTGCTTTATAGTGCCAAATTAATAAACTGTCGCTCACTCTATTTGGGAAAGCTGAATGATTGTGCATTCATTGGACTTTAAGCATGGATTTTTATTGTATAAATCATTTGTCTTTTTTCGTAAGCAATAGCAATGGTATTCGGAAATAAATGATTCTACAAAGTTCAATTAATAAGTAATGATAAATAACTTATAAAGTACACATCAAATGAGAAAGATGAGAAACGTTTTTTTTTTCTTTCTGAAAAGGATTGGTTTTTATGCAATGTTATTCTAAGACAATTAAAAAACTAACCATTATATATAATATTAATTAACTTAAAAATAACCGAGAGTTACTCAACTGAATTTCCCAATTTAAAAGTTATACAACTTCAAGAAAAAAACTCGCTTAAAGTCGAAAAATTTATAATAATTGAAACTACAGTTGGACCTTTATCTAACGAAATCGCTAAATCCCGAAAGCAATTTCGTTGCATGGAAAATTCACTATATACAGAGGTTCATCTTTCAATATTTTCTTTATAAACCACATAAAAAATATTTTAAATTTAAAAACACTATATATTAAAAAAAGTAATTATTCACACCTTTCAGTAAATTAATATATATTTATTTTATATATCTTACCTATCAAAACAAGAAAAGAAAGAAAGAAAAACTTCGAGGAAAGTTTCTTGACGCCTTCATCCACTTCATGAAGAATTAAATTTTTTCTTTGGTACTCAAGCACTTACGTTTTGACATTTTCGAGCTACTAGAAACGAAGTTGCCAGTACGGCTGATCAACACTACAAATGAACGAATAATAGTTAAAGGACACGGGGACACGAGACAACTCCACTGAGGGTGAAGGGGATATCAAAGATGTTTCTAGCGAACTGGACAATAGGGGCAAAAGATTGCACTTCTTGAATGAAACGCCCAGAATTCGGTTGCTCTCGTCGAGTTAGTCACTTAATGCAACCAGTTCAAGATTTATGATTACCATAAAATGTGTTAAAAGAAAGAATAATTTGAAATGTGGAGAAATACTTTAAAAATAGGGGGGAGGGAAATTGAATCACAAGAGAAAAGGTTCGTCATATAAAAATTGCACTTCGCTTTTTAGAGGTTATTTTACGAAGAAAATCGTGAAATGTTCTTTGTGTTCCAGGGAAAAGTTCGCTACATAGAAAAATTCGCAATATAAAAGCTAGTTGTATGGAGATTCGAGTTATATATATTTCACTATTTTCTGTGACTTAAGTATTCAAGGTATTCTTAGTGTGTGTGAGCTCATCCTACTTTTAATAGGGGCCGTGGTAGCCAAATGGTCAAGGCATTGGATCATGGCAGGAATGTCATGAGCTCGAGCCCAGTACCAATAAAGTCTCGCCTTGTAGGGGAGATATGCACGCTAAATCTGTCAAGAGCTCGAACGTCCTCCCGTTGGTGTGGTAGTTAGGACAGGGGGGTGCCAGATCAGGTGTCGTCCGCGTCACTTGACCATGGTTCAAAATTACAAGGTCCGTCACCAAAAGCCCTCGTGTAGCAAAACAGTGCGATGTTAATATTCACTCAATCACTCCTAATTTTGATAACATCCCCTTATAAAAAGTTTATTACCGTCATGTACGTTAGATGTTCTTAAAACAGATTTTTATGATTATTCAAATATCATGCAAAACTACTCAAAAATAATTCAGTTAGATATTAGAGCTTGAATTTAAATTCTATTCAATTCACCATTAATATTTTATCATTAAACGTTTTGAAAATATGTATCATTTTTCTGAAAAATTTTTTTATTTCGATAAATTGTATGCCATTGTCTTTAAAAAAAACGACTAAATTTATTCAAAGGAATGATGATTTTTAATTTTTCTTTGTTATAAATTATTTTTTGAATGGGTTAAGATCCGTTTTTTTTTACAGAGAAAATTTCATCAAGATATATATTTTAAGTCTACATATTTTAAGTCTACATAAAAAAAACTCATTATTTAAAATAATCCCTTCTTTTAAAGAGAGTACAACTTTTAGTTTCCCTCTTTAAAAAAGAGAAAAATAGGAAAGGAAATTTATTTGTACTTGCAGAAGAATGCATATAAGATTATCAGGAATTTTAATAACTAGGTTTTGTAGTTTTAAATTTAATGCGTAAAAGCAATAATGAAAATAAGGGAAGCTAGGATAATTCTTGTTAGAATTTATTTTTTCGGATTTTTTTATTTTGTTTTGTTTTACATTTTATCCTGGTTTAATATTTCCAACGTGGTTTCTTTTATTTCATTACATTTGAATTCATTCCACAGGAAAGTATTTTTAATATTTTATCATTTTTCCTTTTCAGCTTAAAAACGTTTTTCTTTTTCTTATTTTCATCGAGAGAAAGCATAATTTTATTTTATTCATCCAAAAACTAACATTGTCTCAAATTTTAAGACAGAAAAAAATCACTAATTGCTTTTCCTTTGTTCGGATTAGTGAACAGAACAATTTCTGTCTATTATAATTATTTTATTTGAAATTCATTATGCGTATGTACTTGAAACACTACATTTTTTTCCAAAAGATTTTAGAGATAGGGAAGGATATTAAATGAATTTATATTTGCATTTAAAAGATAGAAAACATTTACTATAATATTCTAAAGGTAAAATGTATTAACTTAATCAATAAAAGTAAAATAAATGCTCTTTAAAACTTTCGTAATGGTTGATTCAAGTAAAAGAATTTCTATCATTTTCAAACATTTACTCATATTTCAATTTTTTTAAAAAAAATCTGCTAATTAAAAAAAAGTATTCAATTAAGGAAAAATATTCAATAGATATCAAAAATGCAAAAATAAAAAATAGAATAAAAAATTTCATTTCCTTAACTATTTATCGAAATTCTCAGAATCATTATTCGTTTATTTTAAGCCATAGACACAATTCGAAAAGATGTAAATCATTTCCATAAATTCCCATTCTAATATTAATTCATGCAACTATTAATATTTTAATAGATGAGTTCGTTCAATTAATATAGAAATTTCTGGAATATGTTGTACAAGAATTGTAATAGGCATTTAAGACATTAATAAAATTTTAATTAGTGCAAATATTAAACTGCTTAGATGAAGAAAAAATTGTGCAAGTAAAAATATATTAGTTGACAACGTATAAAGTTACAAATATTCACCTTCCTACAGTCCCTAAAATATGATGCAGAAGATAACTTCGTAATACCAAACTTTATTAATGAATAATTAAAATGTTATCACAGTCATCAAAAAAAAATGAGACAAACTTAATAACTGCAATTCTCATCACATCGAGGTAAAACTGGTGTTGTAAATAAAAAAATTAAATTACAATATTAATTGATACAATAAGTAAGATAGTTTTCATGTTCATGGGAGTATAGATATACATTTATTATTATTCTCAAGTTCAAAGCTACAATATGTTTGATGAATAAAAGAATGATTAAATTTTCTTATTTGCTTTTAAGGTATACGAATACTTACGACAACTTTTTTTTTAAGAAAATGGATATATGGGGATTTTTTTACTGTTTTTAGATTTGTTTAGTTAATTTTAAGAAAAATATGCTAAAATTATGAAGATAAAAAAAATTATTATTACTAATAGTTTTCTTAACAAAAAAAATTTTTATGCACCATGTTTTTATAACCATTTCCATGCATTGTCATCTATTTCTGAGCAATAGTCCAAATTTCAAGTCTCTTGCTCATCGAGAAGTTAATTTAAAATCAATTACAAAATTCTACCCTGACAGACATACAAGAAAGCGAGTTAATAAAAAATATGGTAACCTGGGGGCTCCTCTTTGGCCCCAAAGCCAGGAAATTGAATATGTAGAAGCAACTCGACCCGTGCTATCGACTTGTGGTCTTTGTGTAAATTCGTGTAAGTTCCAAAGTCCCCTGTAGAAATCGGGACCTGCTTCTTCGGGTGCCCAGGTTAAAGACTAGAACTTTTTTCACATTTTCATACATTGCCATCCACTTCTGAGCTATGGTCCAAATTTCAAGTCTCTAGCTTATCGGGAAGTTAGTTTAAAATCAATTATAAAATTCCACCCGGACAGACAAGAAAACTAGTAACATGTAAAATGGAAACATGGTAAAATGGGGGGGGGGGGATTGGTAAAAATTTACAAAAAATAACATAAACGCAGCCCATTCTGTACAAAATATTTATAAACAAGTTTTCAATTTTTCAATTCTGATGTGTTGCTATGTTATTCATTTTTAAATGACCTTCAGGATAAGAGATATTTTAATTTTTACAAAAACTAGAGCACTTTATCTTAGTTATTAAGTAAAACTGCTTAAAAAAACAATAACATAAGGGACTGTAAATTTTGTGAAAAACAGTGATTGATAAATCTGAAGGTTAAAACACTTTTACTATTATACAGAACATACACAAAAAATTTCAGTTAATTATTTTCAAGACTTTTTTTTAGCAATTGCTGACCCTGTTTGAGCGTTTTCAAAAAAAAAAACCATTTCGAGGAAAACGCGTTTTAAAGTATATCTTGCTTAAAGTAATGGCATCTGCTTTTTCTAAAGCACTTGTAGTTTTTGTTCTAGTGAACGGAAAATAATAAACTTGGTATTTTTATAAAGCTAATAAGATGGCCTACAAAATAAAATCATAAAAAAATCGTCCATTTTTGGCAGAATTCACAACTTTAGGGTAGTCGGATAGTGCTTCGCGCTTAAATTCAAGATATTTTTCTCAGAGTATTTCTTTTGGAAGCGAGAGCTCAGTGTCCTTTTCATTATTACTATCAAGTCAATATCACGTTGAGTCCTTTTACCTCAACATCTTCACCTTACAGCTTTGATTATTTCCGACTCTCATTCGAGGTGATGATTGATCATTTGTGAAATCTGAGACCGTGAGGGAGGAATAGCATTTTCCGAGAGTATAAGATCAAATGTTTGTGGATTTGGATGTCGAATGGCTCTATCAACATCTTCCCACAAAAGATACAGAGGATTGAGTTCTGAAGATTGTAGGGAGTCAATGAAATGAAATCATTGTCATTTTCCTCAAATCAAACATGTGCAATACAAGAGCTATGGCAGGGCACCTCATGATATTTAAAGTATACCTAACGCCACTTTAATAAATCCTAAGCGTTACAGTATTTATTTGTTCAATAATGATTTTTAAGTATGATGCTTTTTTCAAGAATCCATGCTTAAAAATTAATAGGCCCAAAACACGCCAAGAAAATATTTCCAAAAAAATAACATTGTCTCCTACATATTAAAGGATTGTAACAGTGCATTTTAAGTCCATGGTTTCTCACTCTTTCGATTAAATTCGACATTCATCGAATCAAGTTATTTTTTACATTTGTTCATCAATTAATATTTTTGTATCTGTTTGAATTTTTTTTAATCTTGTTTGCAGCAGACGAAATGTTGTCACACTCTCATTCGACTTTCATAGTCCATATGATGCATAATATGGCCCTCATTGCATTCAGAGATATTTTAAGACTATTCTTGATTAAGATCTGCTGATTTACTCTGCCCTGTTACCATTCTGTTTCCTTTCACAATTCAGGGAGACTCTTCATCCTACTCTACCATTAACAATTTGATGATGATCACAGTTTGTCGACTCAGGTCTAGTGCATTGCTTGAACTCCATTCTTGATATTTTGTAGATAATCAAGAACATTTAATAAAAACTTTTTTTTTAAAAGACATTTTTTTACCAAAAAAATACCAAAAAATACTAATACTTTCACCATGCATTCAAGCTCCATATCATCAAATATTCAAAACTCACCAAATCACATTTTCCCCATATATTCCAAGCAATTAATTTTTTCAATCTCTCATGAAATCAACTTTCTTTCTTCTTCTAATCTAGGCTATTAACGGCAAAACTGTGACACTGTAGCTCATTTCTATGAAATGAGTGTAGTAAAAAAAAACAGTATTTATTATTCCTAAAGCAGTTTTTAGAACATTTTTTATAAAAAAAAGAGTTTAGAATTTAGCAAATAGCAGAAACAGTGAAATTCACAATTTTAAAAAATGCAATACTCTTTACTATATTTTCTGAAGGGCAAAGCAAAATATTTAAAATATATAATAAATACACAATAACAATTAATTTGTGATAAGGCGTGTGTACACGCGTAAGTTCAATGTCGAAAAATACTTTATTCATTATCTGTGGCGAACTAAATTATGTTTTTTAAAATATACATATAAATCCCTCTCCAATGCTTTCCAATTAATAAATATTACATTTTTTTTTCAATTCTATTTCTATTCGAATAATTTTATCTGCTATTTTTATTTCACTATGCTACATTTTTATTTCCTTGATATCTTCATATATAAATTCCAATACTAGTTTTACTTTTTCATCTCTCTATGTTTTTAGTTTGAAATGTTTCTATTTCCAAATAGATTTAGTACTTTAAATTCAATCATATATTGAAAAGTTTCATTTCGAGGATACCATCCTCAGTAATCATTTTTTTTCTATTTATGAAGAAGTAGCGAAAAAAATCTTACATTGAACTGCAAAAACTTCATGCTTTCTGGACTTTTTTTCCGATACACATTGAATCGTACTCCCACGTCAGAAAATATATGAGCAAATATTTGTGAAAAAAAAGTCTGACAAGAAAAAGAACTTAATTTTACAGGAGTTGCAAGAGATTATTTTTTTCATTATGTTTCTGAGAAGAAGCTGTACAGATGAAAAAAATCACAAGTACAAAAATAGATACTGAAAGATAAATAATTGTCAAAAACAGATATATTTTCCCTCTTGCCATTTTTTTTTTCTTACATGAAAACATGAGCGGGAGATTGTTTTCTATTTTCAGAAACTATTTTCGCCAATATTCTCATCAATGCTTAAATAAAAACTCGAAACCAGATTTAAAAGCATTTCAAAGGAAGATTAAATGAAAGAATCGTTTTTCTAAAAGATAATCGGATGATATCTTTGTTGGCAACAATATATTTATGAACTGCTGGGTATTGAAGCATGTAACTTGTATGTTGTTTTTCCTACAGTGATGCGCTGCTTGTGAAACATTGAGATTTACAGAGAAAATTGGCTTCCCAGCGTAATCTTAGCACATAAGTTTTTGGCAACCCTAGAAGAAGTGAGCAGGGTTTCCAGATTGTCGACTTTGTCATCATTGATGACAAATTTGGCGACAAAATTGGTGAAAATGATTTTGCCATAGAACCTTCAAGAAGTCAATGGGATCGACGCTTCTGGAAACTTCAATGTGGCAAAATAATGGTCAGTTGAGTTTAGAAGAGAGTCAGAGGGGATCACACAGAATCTGCCAGTACAATGACTGACATAAGATAAGGATACTTTATTTGTCTGAGTTCCTGCTAGTGAAACTGTTCTAGAGGGCCATTTCTGAAGTGCTAAAAAGTTCGTTTATAATGAGTGCGTTTTCCATTACTGTAGGTAATCTGTTATAATATTTCGTCGTGTATATGCGTAGATTTGTCTTCGCGTAGTTCTTAGTTCATCTTGTTTATTAATAAATATGTTGTCCTTTAATTAATTGGAGTCACCGTCAGCGTTTTCCTCTCTCAAAGTTTACAACATCATACAAATTGTTTTTAGTTTCAATGATGATTTTTTTTAAAAAAAATAGCACAATGTTTTCATTTAAATAAACTATGAATGGTTTGCAATTTTCCCGAAACTTTTCTGAACCACCTTGAAATAATTTTAAAAAGCCTTTAATGATTTAAATAATAATTTAACTAATATTTTGAATGACTCTAGCCCCTCTAAAGGCATTATAAAAAGTAAATATCTGTTCTTCAGTATACGGTTAAAAAGTTAAGAAATTTAACTAAATAAATAATAAATTTTCAATACCAAATCAAAGTAAATGAAAAAAAAACATTTATTGATAGTTTAACACATCAATTTGTTTTAATTTTAATTTTCGAAGTTTTTTAATACTTCTACAATTTATTATTAATCTTTAGCTTTAATAAACAAATAATTCTGTAGCTCTGCAAAGTTTTATTAATTAACACGGATGCTGTCGCACGGGGCGCAGAGTCATTGCAAGCTCACGAAATCTTTAATTCTGGGGGAACAGTTTATTTATTACAAATGACTTTATCAGTATCCTTTTGTATGACAGTCTTCATATAAACTAAAATGGGTTTGTCACATATCTCCCTCTTTTTTGGGGGGAGGGGGGAATGACAAACGTTTTCCTGCAATCTTAAGGTATTTGGGGTGACTGAGTTTCCCGCACGAACTCCTTTGTTTCAAAATATTTTTTATGAAAATGCTACATTTTTTCCCTTTGAACGCCTTAGTGCTTTTGATTGCTGTGTTGCACGACTCATTATGGTTTATAAATATAAATGAACAAAATATAAAATGTAAATGAACAGAATATAAAGACAGAAAGGGCCATCTGTGCAATCTCTACTGCATGAAGTTGAAATTGATCAAGAAAAGTAGAACCTAATGAAATAATGGATATTAATCCTGACAGGGAAGTTAAATTTGAGAAAAGTGTAGAAAATGAAACGCTTGAGTTGAAAGGAAAGTTTTCAAATTCTACCTAAAAAAATCCATCAAGAAGGATATGAAGCCACAGGTGTGACTAAAAATACACTGCTCCCTGATAAAAAGACACAATAAAGAAAAAGTTCTACATCTTATTTGTTGATCATCAAAGGACAATAAAACTGCAATAACTTGAGCAAAACTCGTGTGTTAAGCCACTTTTGGATTGTCAAAGGCTGAATAGCTCTAAATTAGGAACTAAATATATGTATTACATAATGTAAGCCACAAAAAAAGAGGATTTTATAAAAATTCAAAATGTTTTACATTCTGAAATTACATTCAATTCCTGGTAAAAAAAAATAATTACGACTGTTATATTGAACCCGGGCTCATTCCTTGAGCGGGAAAAAACCCAAGGGTGTTTACATTCTGTTTTTACCGTAAAGTTTGCATACGATGGTGAAAAAGGAAGAAAAGTAGGAAATGTAATATTTTTATAACACTTTTTAGGCATAAATTTAGTTTTTCTGTTGTTGTTTTTTTTATTAGAGTATTCGGTACATTGTTTATACACTCATTTAGCCTTCGTCACAAATGAG
Organism: Trichonephila clavata; assembly: GCA_019973975.1. Taxonomy (NCBI): domain Eukaryota; kingdom Metazoa; phylum Arthropoda; class Arachnida; order Araneae; family Nephilidae; genus Trichonephila; species Trichonephila clavata. Next base: position 27,499 of record BMAO01034416.1, on the reverse strand, counting down.
TGAGTGCGAGGTTTTCACTGAATCTTAATTTTGTTTTGATTTCGTAGAAGCAATTCTGGTTTCTTTACATTCTTATGTAAATCAAAATCCAAAACACTTCAGAAATCAATCTCTGGTTCGATGTTTAGTAGGTGGTTTCTGAGCACTTAGCAAAATAATTTGAGCATTTGTTGTCGCAACGTTCAACAGTAGAAAAAATATTGTCATAGACTAACGATTACATTTTCTAGCCATTAAATATGATATGATCATTTTATCAAGGACGATAATTGCTCGGTCAGTTAAATTATCTGGATAAATTTCAGTAGAGGAATCATACTTGCTATTATACTTTTCATCATTCGATTCTTCCTCATCATCCCCACAAAGAAACTTTCTTCATCTGAAAATACTGTTGTACTATATCTATTAAGTACTGAATTTATTAAATTACTTAAATTTCTCATTTCTTCATCATAACTACAATCTTGCACCATGGCATAGGAAAAATTTTAAAGCGTCCTCATGCATTTAGAACTGTAACGGTGGTTCACGCGCAAGGTATGACATACTCGAAGAGGTGGTATCGAAAAATATATATTTAGAATTCGCCTTCAAGCTAAGGCCTCTCAGATGATATGATCGTAAAGTCAGCTAGCTACACGATAAACTATTCATTTTCCAAAAAAGGTTTAGATGGAGTCTTGAAAAAAGTTAGGCGGTGGGAAGTGCTGGGTTATGGGAATTTATCATCCTAGTTTTTAAAAAACGATGATTTTTACAATATTTTATTTATTTTTTCCTTATTTTTTAATTTTATTACAATATTAAAAAATAGTAAATCTATTGCCTATAATAAAATCTTATAAATACAAAAGATCATCTTTTATATAATATATAAGATTACAGAACTAAGGATAAGTTATTCCGATTTGTCGCTCATTGAAACTTAAAAAAGCTTTAAAAAATTTTTAAATAACAATCTGCACTAATTAAGTTTAAGTGATGAAAAATGGACATCATTATAACAAGATATAATATTAAAAAATGTATTAACATTATCAATTATATAATTATAAGTTAACATTATAAATATTCATTGTCGTTGTTCTCGTGTCCATGGAATTGGCAAAATATATAAATGAATAAATAAATAAACACTCTAGATTCCGCCAAAGGTAGCAACTACTGCGGGCTGCCAATTCCGGAGCGTTTTGGCGAAAGAGGATTTCCTGCACTGAGTCTATAAGTGGAGTTAGGTCGAGCTTAAGTACTCTTGGGGCGAAAGCTGAGCACTCGAGGATATATTTTGGCTTGAGCGGTTATATTTCTTGTTAGTTTTTACGCTGTTTTATCTTACACAGGATCTTGTGTGATCAGGAGGGATTTTCATGCCCTTGTAGTGATGAGTTCTTAATCTTTTGGTTGTAGAAGTTAAGATTCTTGAGGAGTCGAAGTCTGTGATAAATGGTTTCTTAAAGGAATGGGGGAAGTCTATATTTAGCCACAGCGTTTACATCAGCAAGTGGGATTGATGGTGGTACAAGGTTGGCCATGGTCTCTGTCTTCTTTGGTCAAAGAATCAGCGCATTCATTTCCTTGGATATTTACATATGCAGGTATCCATTGTAGAACATGGGATTTCCCCTTGTAATGTTGTGACGAACCTATACGCGTCCTTCATCTAATCCACTTGGGAAATCTCTGAGATATCAATTGAAATTAATCACAACCAACCCTTTTGAAGAAGAAACAGTATGTGACGGGTCTATCCGCGTTAATTTCCAAACTAATCCTCCTGGGTAACTTTGGCGCCAGCACTTATTCTATTTCTCAGCCTCTTCGGGAAAAACACGAGATAGTTATATGCTAATTAATTCGACTATATAAAGTCTAGATTTCGTAAATGTTAGTGTGAGAGAGAAGGAATTGCCAGACTAAATGTAAGTATCGTCTACGGATCACTTCAATGAGCTTTACGCGTATTTGATAGTATCATAGTAAAGTATTAGATTAATCATTAAAGGAATCAAAGGAAATAAATTTAGTACCGACCTGAGGTTAGCAAGAGTTCGTCTCCTTGTCAATTCTGATAGCTGAGATTACTTAGACGGGAATATTAGATTTGAATGTTAGATTTGAGTATTAGATTTGAGTATCAGGATTAATCTAGGTATTAGAGAATCACTCCATGGTTTCCACTTATAAATTGAACTTGTGCTTGTTAATTGTGTTTGTCTGTCTTCAATAAATAATTATTGTTATGGCTTTTGTTGGTGATGATATGTTTCCTCCTACACCAGGCGCGTCGGGCAAAGTGAACTCAGTCCAAGACAGGACTGGGGCACGACAAGTGATATTCAGATTAAGTCGGTTACATATGGTATAGGTTTTCTAGCTAGTTAGATGGATAGATGGAGTTATATGGAGATTGAGATATAGGGAATCTAACGACGAGGAGAGTTTGCTACCGATCAGGTATTAGTATATATTTTTTTATTGAGAACATTTAGAAACCCCGTTCACCACACAATGTATAACACGGGGGGCTTACAATACAAAGGGGAAAGATTACAACACAAACATCCATGCCTTCTCCGGGATTCGAACCCAGTCCCTGCGGCACCGCAGTTAGCGACTCTAACCACTATACCAGATGGGCGGCAATTAGTATATTTGATAACGTGTTTCAAAGATTAGATATTTGAAGATATTAAAGTGACGATTGGTCACAGTAGCTAAATTATAACTCAAACATTTAGAGTAGTGGATTGATCCCAAAAAAGGAGAATCAATATAACAGAAGTTTTCTCATATAAGGAGACTTATACTCCTATTGCTCAAATAAGGTGCAACTCTTCTAGTTTGAATATTATAATTGTGTCTGTTGATAATTGGTGTGTTTAATAAATAGTTGAAAAGTATTATGGCGAGTCATCCTTCACTTCCTCCCACACCTCTAGCTTTTAATGTTTCTGCTCGAGTAGGAAATTTATGGCGGTGGTGATGTTAGTTTCTCTGTTTACGGTGGCATCTAAAGCAGATTTAAAATCTAAAAGGATCATATACTTTCTGTACAAATATCTTTAAAATCGTTAATTTTATACTGAGTTTAAAATCATCGTAACCATTCTACATTCGTATTTATTCATTTTTAAAAACTTTGTCACTGAACTTCGGCTGTATGTTTCTAATTCTCTCATAATTGTCAAAAAAATCCCATTAATTTTGAAGTCACTTGTAGTAAGCTCAGCCATTTAAGAAATAATCTTTCATGTCAAATTTTACGTGCATTTTCAATTAGTCTGCCACCGTGAAATCTTTAAGCCTTTCAAAAGAGTCAACGTTTAATCCTATTAGCCACTCTTCTAAATAGTTTTTAATTTAGGAAATAAAGTCCTTTCATTGGTTTCATAGGCTACTTGTTTTCTTTAGAAATTGAACATAATTTTGTTAGCAGACTTTTAAACTTACTTTAAATCCCTGAAATAACAATTTTTGACATGAACATCATTTACGATTTGTTCTTCCTGTGGCATAAATTGCATTATTTCTAAAGGTGAAAAATACAATAAATACCTTACCCAATTTTATCTTTCACTTAACACTCTCTTTTTCCAAAGTTTGAAAATTACAAGATGAAAGCTAATATTCAATTGATTTATTTGAATTCTGGAATCAAGTTTTTTTTAGATATATATTTTAGATTTTTATTCAGAATACTGTGAAATAGGGCTTTTTTGTAAACAGTTGATTCATTTTTTATTCTTTTCAAAATCGAGTTGCATTTGATGATCTTTTTCTTTTAATTCATGTTTTGCTTAATCCACCCCCTCTCACACCCTACAATTCCTCTAATTTTAATTTTTCCTTTCATCGATATAACTTATTTTCCGTTAGTTGTAACAAGTCTCAAAGCTCTTACGGAACTTTTAAACGTTACAATCATTAGCAATTACAGCAAATTTTAAGTCGGGGATTGTCATTTCTGTCATACCATGTATCCCTAATTTTTCAGCAAGATTTAACATACCTCACTTATTTCCTATAACTTTTTTCCCCAATAATAAAAATAAATCTTAATCAACAATGTCACACAAAAAATTTTCAATTCTCTAGAAACAATACAGAAATGTTCCAATTCAAGAAGAAACAATACATTTTCTCGAAACTTCTCAATAGAATTTAAACCAAAAATTGCGATAAAATTGAAATTATGAAGGAAAAATAGTGCATACCTTTTTTAATTACTCAGTTTTACTAGCCTGATGTGACCAACAGAATTTTTCATCTGCAAACTTATACAATGTAAATCAGTTGGATCATAATTGGCTGGATAATTTCTCAGAAAATTCGAAACACCAGCTCTTCCTTAGTATAAATTTCCTAGCTAATCTATCTGACTATCCCAAATCAGCTAACTCTCGATGCTTGGAAGGAAACTTTTCCGTGCTTTTCTCTGAGCAAAATTTCTAGTGAGCTCGACTTTCTTAGAGTAGAGTTGTTTCCCTCTTGACTTCTGGTTGGTCGTCTTTCCATTTTATTTTGTTCCTTCGCACAAAAATACTACATATATTCTCCAGAAAATGCGTCAAATACAGTCGCTCAATACTGAAGGTTGTACTTTCTCTTCGGTTTGTTAATAAATAAAAAATTCCTCCTTCACAGGATTCTTTATAGCAAATATCCCGCCACCGTTTGAAGCTGCTCTATGTTTAGTGAGAATTATAGATGTTTCCGTAAGATTCCAAGCGGAATAATTTAGTTTCGAAATATTTATTCATGCGACTACAGTTAATATTTACAAATAGAAAATTAAAGATTCTGCTTTCTTTGATGCCTAACTCTATAAAGATCTCTCTTTTTTCGCCTACGTTTCTCTTTACCGAGTCTCAAATATCCTATTAGAATCGCATTTTAACTGATAAGTTTAAAGTCTGTGAAAATAAGCTAATATCAGAACAATATCAAAGGAAAAGTGTTTTTTTTTACGAAAGTACTTAACTGTTTTTGGTGTCTATAACTTTTAAATGAAAGGTTACACCATTTTTTCCGACGTCATCTGGCGATTTGAAAAAAATTGTAACAGGTATACGAAAAAAATCCCCTTATAATGATAAGGATTACTAAGAAGCATTACATTACCTTATCAGTGTCTACGCATGGCGCAAATTTCATGTTTTTTAGATGTTTCTTTCATTGAGATGAATTTTGTGTGGCCAGTAGTGTATATTCTATTCTGATATTAGAAGTATAAAAAAAACACTTCGAGAGTTATCTGGAAAGACACATCATAAAACCTATATGTGTTTATAACAATATTTGTGAAAAATGTATATCATGTATCTGTGAATATATTATAAAATTTAAAGGAATTTTCTAACAATACTGTAATCATCAATCTACGGTAATCACAAAAAAATTAGAGCTATTAGCGACGCACATTTTATTTTAAAATATTGACAAAGTGATATGAATTATGCGCAAACTGATGCCTTTTTTCCAAATTTTTGCATAACTATTCGAGAGGATTTAGATGTCGAATTCTGTTTAATATACAGCAGTTATTATAATTACATATAACTGTCTCATTAGAATTTGTAATTCAACTTTTCCATCGAAGCCTTCCAAGTTAGAAACCTTAATATTAGAGCAATAATATTGAAGTAAAATGATAAATTTGTACAGAGCTTAGCTTACTTTCATTTCATTAATTTCTTCTTTTTTTTCCCAATGGGCTGCATATTGGTAACTAAGCCTTTGCAGACACGACAAGTCCCCAAATGTGAAAGCCATTTCATGGCGGTACCATCTAAAAGCGGCCTTCGCTACTAAATTTCGATTTTTTTTTAAATTAATTTTAATTCAAGCTCTCGTTGCATGCTAGATGTTTCTGTGATTTTAATTCTTCCGAGAGTATCAGAGCCAAATTGTTACTCAATGGATCTTCTGCGTTCTACATAATCATATAACATGCGTGCCTACGATTTTTGCATCCAGAAAATCTATCAACTCCATCCGGGACCGAATTTGCAACCTAGGGTTTAAGGGGCACTCTACCTCTCAGACACGAAGCCAACAATTAATTTCTTCTAAAATAAACTAATTATTCTTAAGCACAGAGAATACTAAAAAGGATCTAATGGTTGTTTTTTTTTAAATCGTGCCATAAAACAGTTTATATTCTGTCATTGTTATCTTTTAAGAAACTTTTTAACTCATATTTCTTTTAAAAAAATATTTCCATTTCTGAATTACTATGTAAATCAACAATTTCTCAGTTTTTTATTTCATTTTTTACTATTAAATATCTTTGGACTTTTTTAGACTGCTAATTTGATATTAACAATGGAATGGAAAATAATACAATATCAAAGCCTTAAATGATGTTATAAATTCTGATTTCTTTTAGAAAGTAATAACATTGCAGAAAATCATTAAGCAGTTCGGAAATCTCTTTCTTCCTCATCTGAAACGTACCCTGAGATTTAACTTCCTCAGTAAAGTTACGAAACGGATCTTCTAATCGTAAAACAAATTTATTGACATTTCATTTCCTTAACGTTAACCTTTTTGAAGCTATTTGGATTAAGAGCGGAAACAATAGAACGGTTCAATACTTTGAGCAATATAAACAACTTAATTTAAATATAAGAATAGTAAGTTCATGGGAAATAAACTAATGTAACTATTCCAGACGAATAATTTTATATTACGCCAGAGAACATTTATTAACTTTATCCCGAATAACGTAATGGGTATAAAATTAGCAAAAGTAACAGATAAAATTTTAAGATTATAACACTTTAGAAGACGTGATATACTTTTACACTTATCTGAAGTTAGTTTTTGAAATAATTTCACTAAAGGTATTCATTTAATTTAACTTTTCAAAAATTCACATTATTATTTTTTCATTACAATCTCAAAATTAATATTTTCTTTAAAAGGTTTATTTCCAAATAAAATTTATTAAAATTTTTGTATCATTATAACAAAAATTTTACTTTTTTAAATAGTGTAATTCAAATTAAATATAGATTTAAAATAAAGGCAAATATGTATGTAGCAATTAATTTCCAATATATCAGAAATATATGAGAAGAAAGTTTTATAATAATCTCATGTAGTGAAAATTAATTTGAAAAATGTAATTTGCAGGAAGAACTTTTTTAATTTATTCGAAAAATAATTTATACGAAAGATTATTTCAAAAATCTAATATGTAAAATTAAAAATATTTTGATAAGAAATTATAGACACAGACTTTATTCAAATTGAGTAAAGTTCAAATATATTCGTACTGGCAATAACTTATTTTAAAAGCCATAAATATTAACGCTTAAGGTAAAAGGTTTGTAAGATATGAGCTCAAAGCAATTAAAAATTGAAATCTTAACTTTGAAGTGAAAAAAATAATGAACCATTCATTATTTGCTTCATCAGAATTCAAAGTAGTCCATTCATATCAATCAATACCCATCCGTAACAGTATAGTCTCGATAGCATTTCAGGAATTACGTGTTTTAGAGTAATTGCTTGAATTCAATGACTTGTTTTACGAATTCGTTCAAAAAAGCAAATTAAATAATAATTTTGATACGTTAAAATGAAATGAAATTAATTTTAGCACATTTATTTTTAGTTTTTAATTTATCTTATGTCTCTATTTTTCAGCCACACATTAAAATAAATCTTACAAGTAACAAAAGATCACCAATATACTCAGTGGACTATTTAAAAATGGATTTCATTCTCGCTCCCCATAATGAAGTTAACTTTTTGTCTTTTATACTAATAATACTTCACAAAAAATCAATGGATCTTCATTAGAGAAGGCTGAACATAGTAGTGTAAATCAAAATTTCAATTACTTTAAAGGAGAACTTAGAAAAAAGGAACAAAACATATTTTTTATTGCTGCCTACAGCTGTCAATTGTATTCTTTAGGCTATATTTATAAAATTTTCTTACTCATTGCTGAATCTGGGAAAATCATACTATGAAAGTATATGTAATCAAACCATCAGTATCAATATTTTTTAAAACAGTTCTAGGAAAAGATGACAGATACTGAAGTGCAGACACTGAAATTCAACTTGTTGAAAAGCTGAAAATAAAAAAATTCTCAGTGCAAAAGTAGGAATCACTTTTGAGGAACAGTGATGCCGTACTGATAACTTACATAAGACACATTGATAAAAAAGATTTTACTGAAGAAAAGTTGCAATTCAGCAAATCATTAAGGAATACCATTGCCTTTAAAAATATATATAAGCCAAAAGTTTACTGAAATATTAATATTATAGCAATGAAAAACCTAGTATATGAATGGGTTTTTAATATAAGCAAAAAAAATTTTAATGCTTAAATTTGATTCAAGAATCCCAAATTACTGTTTGTGTTTTGTATTATTCATAGATATAATTTAGTAGCTAAAATTATTTCACCTAAATAGTTTAATATTAAAAGCAGCTAGCTATTAAGTCATGTTATTAAAATTTTAATCAATGTTGTAATAGATAATGCCAAATATTAGTGTCTCTTTATTTTGAGAAGAGCAAAGCGCAGATTATGTGATATTTTTAAGAGATTTTCGAATGCTTCAAACAATTTATGAAATTGTTTGATATTCTAAGTAGCTTTTTAAGTAACAAATCTGAAAAGAAGCATATGCTAAGGGTAATCGAAGGTAAAGAATGTTTGGGTTATTTAGACGATATCTTTGAAAAATTATGGTATGTATAACTTCAGTGAGCAAACAATACTCGAACAAATAAATTATCGATGTCAAATACACAAATATGTGGCTTCATTATATTTATTGAATTATATCAATAACATGTTTGTAATAAAAATTTTGGAATTTTCATCGGATCCACAAAGTAATCTGAAAATTCTGATTTAAAAGAAAGATTTTTCTGATTTAACACAAATTGGTTCTCTAACTTGAACAATGTGGATTTATTAGATGTTTCAAGGCAATACCAAGAAGAATATTCAGAAACGCAAAATTATGAATCAGTAAAAACGTTTCAAAATAAATACTTTGATTGATTATTTGTTTATTTACATCACAATCTGAAGCAATATGAAAGCTATTGAGAGTGCACTTCGAATTTTTAAACTACGGTCGCATGACGAGAATGATGCCTGGGCTGGAACCTCCGTCTCCTAAAATATAAATAACATGTCAATGTAAAGAGCTTCAGCAACGTCATCAACCTCTCTCATCGACGAACTTTTAGTAACACTAGAGCTCAATCTCATTAATTCAACAGATCATGACTATTTGACTATTTGCTCTACATTTTCTGCAATTTCTTATGGAAAGCGGTTTTAAATATAAGCTAATTAACATTTCATATAAAAGTTTTCAAACTATTCGATGAATATTATATCATGCTATTCATGGAGTAAAAACTTCAAATTAATATTTCTCCATGTTGAATTTTTAATCATATACTATCATTCAAAATCCTAAGGCATTTTTGATAATTAAAGTAGGGATGTGTGAATTTTTTTATAAATGTTCTGTAATGTATGTTTTGTAAAACAGTGCATGGAATTAACTCTAACATATGTTCTAATTTTTTTTTAATTTTAAAATCCAAATTAATGTTTATTTTTAGAAGATTTTGTTGTTCACAATGAAAATTAATATAAATTAATGAGTAGCAAACCATGCAGTTTTGTAAGCAATTATATTGCCAAGATAAACTGAAAAGATTATGATGGAAGAGAATATACATGTTTAAAGCTTGAGTTTAAAATTTTAAAGAAAGCTTTACCAAAATTTAGAATTTCAAACATTTTGCAATAATTTGGTACTATGATAGATATATAATTAATAATGGCTTTTATAAATACAGAATAGAAATTTGAAAATTAAAATTTTAAAATGTATAATGATGTGTAGTTACTTAATTCAACTTTTTTATATTGAAAATTATGTATGCATTACTTAAGGCACATTATAATTTTAAGATGACAATATATTAGTAGGCATGATAAAAGGATTAGGAGTCTTTTTAGAAATTCATTAAGATAAAACTGATAGATATATTAGGCTTTAATGAACTGTCATTTGTCTTCTAAGATCAGTTCATGAACCTCATCTTAAAGATAGATTAGTTTCAAAAATTCCATAATCTCAACATCGTAATTCATTGTAGTTTTGCAATATCATTGACATAGTTTACCTGCTTGACCACAGTTTGAAGTTCATCAGTTTCTTTGATGAAGATTTTAACCAACTCATCAAAACATTCCGAAGAACTCAGCTGTTTCATCTGTATATGTTATTCACAAATTTCATCGGTCATGTGATCTGCATTGATCTCCTGCGTATCCTTTACTATTGAAGTATTGCAGCATAAGCTTAGTTGAGTTTACAAATTAGACATTGTTGGCCGAATATGAAGACTTCCAAACTATAATTATTTCTGCTCTATTGCAAATTTAGCGCTTTCTTTTAACTACAAAGATTTCGTCTAATTTTAAGGTGACATGAACGAGATAGACTTAATAGTGAGATTAACAATGTGATCCATGAGACCATTCTTTTAATCTAATCATGCGTACTGGATTCTAAACTTTCTTTTTATTTCTGATTTTTCCTACTGTCGGCCTTCATGGTAATTTCCAAACTTCACTTTTAGGGACGTTGTGATTAAATTTTTTAACACATGGGCGCTTTATTAAATATTTACAATGGATCTACTTGCCATTATCTTTCTTTGTTCGAGCATAACTTCAATACATAAAGATATGGCTATACATATATATTTTCTTATATCATTTTTCAAAGTTTTTTAAAACAGATCTGTACTGTTTTCATATCATTTTCCATTTTCATATTTTCTTGTTTCCAAGGCAAAAGATGAAGAACATTTTCTCTAATTTTGAATTTACTCTTTGTTACTGAATGTTATATAGACATTCTTTCTTTTTTTTTTCAAATTATTGCATACTCAAAAATTTGCAATAAAAAATATAATTATTACTTCATGTATTAACTTAAATGAACTTGCACAATTTGTACAGTTTTATATAACTATGTTTCTTCTTATATATGTTAACAATTCAAATGGTTCTTACAATGTTTGAAATGAATGAAATAAATTTTCATCTGAACTCTTTCCTCATATCATAAACTATTAAGAAGTTTAACTACTTTTTTAGCTATTTAACTCTTTTAACAATTGAACAGTTTGTTTCAATTTAATTTTCAAATGCTGTTTTCTCATACAAGCATGACAAAATAGACAAAACAGATTACATCACATTAGTCTGATATTAAAATAATTAGTAATGTATAAAAAGTATGAAAAGCAATTATAAAGTCATTACTATACTCCAAAATAGAGAATGCTTTGTTTTTTCATTTATTTAAAGTTACTGTCATTAGTAAAATGATTTATAGTTATTTTTTGAAAGTGGGGTTTTTAATAGGTAAAATTAAAATTATGAAACCATTGTTAGTACTTTCATTATAGAAACACGAATGAGAAGAAGACAATTCTTTTAAAATAGTTGGGGGGGGGGCAATAAAATCTACAATTAAAAATTATAATGATTTTAATTTCTTTTTAATAATAAGAATCACACATCTATCAAGCCATTTTAATTTCATTAATTTAATGTATTAACCCTAAGGAGAATTTATAATTATCTTTTGAAATATTTTACTACTAAAACTCTTATATTTGTAGAGGCTACAGTAGTTGGGTTGACATGGTCAAGAACTTGTGGAAAATGATGTCGATTGAGGGATTCAACCTTGCGCTGCTGAAAATCCATCGTGTAAAGAAGTCACTAATAGTCCTCATATAGCTTCAAAGTGTGATGTTAAACAGAGTCAATGGTTTTTACACTCAAATCCTTTTTCGAAAGCATTTGCATGTTTATTTTAGTGATTAGTCTTTAGGTTTTCTGTCCTCTAAAAAAATATTTAAAAAATTAATCTTTGCCTACTAGGCCTATAGGTAAATTATGCCTATAAGTACAAATTTTTATTCATTCTTCTGAGAATATCTTAATGCAGTCAAATAAATGATACAAACGAAAAAATGTGGTTTAGAAATGACAAAGTAAACCACAACTTCTCTTGTGATAAGTGATCGTTTTTCGATTCAAAAACAGTTTTTAAATCTTTGCGGTTTTTATAAAGTAGAGTAAATTCTACTTTTTTTAGTGCATTAGAAAACTACTTCAAATATCTTTTCAAAACACCCCAAAAGGATTAAGTGCCCGGTCATCATTAAAATTAATTCCGTTTCTAAGATTTTTAATAATAATAAGCTTCTAACTTTTAATTATTATTATTAATATTGTTGAAAACAAACTTTCAACCTGCTTTTACCTCACTTTTCTATTTCACCTGGAATTTACGCAAGGTAAGGTATAACCAGATCGTGATGCTATTTAGTCATGCCTTTATCGAACGTGCCGCATATAATTTACATTAAGTTTAGAATAAAGTTCTTTTCTCTTACTGCATCAGTTCTTCCTTTAATATATAAATACATGTGATCTGCGTATTCAAAAGATTGAGGGGTTATTATAACTGTTTCACAAGATGTTAGCATGTTTGAACGCTGGATTAATATGCTTAAGTTTGAGAATTCAAGTGTTTGTTTTAATGTTAATAAGTTTAATGTTTAATGGTTCATGATTTTCACTGCGTAAATGAGAGTGGATTAATGTCATTATAATTTGCATAAATTATAATGACTTAATAATGTTCTGAGGTCACGAAAACTCCAAAGAATTTTTGTTTAACTTCAAACATTAAAAAGATACTCATATGATAATGATATAATTTTTCTGAAAAAAAAAACTCCAAAATGCCAGATTCTAACAAATTTGGTTATAAAACCTGCATTTTATACCTCAAAAAAACCATGTTTGCTCTTGTAAAAGCCAGATTCAAGAAAACTAAACATGATATTGAGGTGGGAAACAAGGGAAGTTATGGTTACACACACAAAAGAAGACAAAAAAATGCAGACTCGAAGATACAATGGATAACGATCCTGATAGTAATGCATTTAATATGTTTCTGTTTTAGGCACAAGTTTTTAGCAAAATCACTTTTTTCAAAAATATATACCTTTAAACAAAAAGAATAATTCCTTCAAACTTTTTCATTTAATCGTTATGGAACTTTGTACACTAACTAAATATATAAAGACACATATTTTAATGAAGACATTTGCTGCTTTATTGTTTTATAAAAGTAATGGCTTAAAAAGTGTTAAAAATTCTGTTTTACAGAATTTATTACATTGTCCCAGTAATATTTCTTTACAATAATTTTAGAAAAAAAATTAGTGTAAAGTTTAAAGACCCATAAAATTTTTGATTAACAATTTAACAGATTTTGTGAAAATATTCCTAAAAGACTAATTTTTTCATTATTCACTACGGAATTGTTTTAAAGACATCTTCCTTCTTGTAAAACTATAAAACGCAAGCATATAGTATTTACAATCATTTTTTTATCTGATTTTTTATCTGATGGGGTTTTCTTCTTCGTCAGATCCATCATCGACTATCGTCGGAATTCAATCAAAATTTAATCCGTTTGCACTGTTTCCCCTCTTAAATCAGCGACATTTATTGAAGTTCTATAAAAAACCAAATACTAAGTTTGAAAAGGCAGTTATAAATTCTATAAGATTAACAATTTTACTATAAATCCAAGGTGCTTCTTTAAATATCAACCTCTAACAAGTTAATTTTTAAAAAAAATCTTCATATGACAAATACTACTTGTTTAAAAAAATATGCTTTTTTAAAAAATTTCTTTTATAAATTAAATGATTATCAATTTGTATGAATGTCTTGTAAAAAATTATTAAAAGAAATTTTATTTGAAAAGATTTAAAAGAAAATCATTAATTTACAGTATATGAACAAATTCGGAAATATAAAATTCATATTCTAATTGCATATACATTACCTTTAATGGCTAAAGAAAATTAATTAATTAAATGTGCTAATTTAAATATATATAGAATAAATAATGATGTTTTCTAAGCCATAAAGCAATTCCTAAGAGCAAATATTTTTTTCGTATGAAATTAAAATGATGGTACAAAATATAAGGAAAATATTTTTTTTTAATTCAAAGTAAATTTAATGTTTATAATTACCTTGGTTTAAAATCTGTCTCGAGATTTCTTTTCTCCTCTTCTTCAATGCAAAAAAATGAAAATAGTTTAAATTGAATATTTTTTTAAGTTCCTCTTTTTATTGCAGAAAGTTAATGGATGATATTTTTAAATTATACCTAATTTCTATTGATTATTTCTTTCAAAGGTTTAAATTTGCTGATATGATTTAACTTAAAAAATATTAAAATATTTCTTCGAAGATAGTTACAATTCAAAATCGTATGAAGGATGAAATTTTTAAAAAATCTGTGCATACATAAAATGAGGTCTGCAAATTGCTTTCTCTTGAAAACTGGTATAGTTGATAAGGAGATGGATAACTATTATTCATAACTGAATTATTTCGATTTGTTAGTAGCTTGATTTTGAATTTCTATCACGCTAGAATTACACCTACGGTAATTGGTGAGAGGAGAACACAATTAATAAAGAATGCAATCTCGAAATATAATTTATTAGAATTATAAAGCACTTGACACTTTTTACACGACCTTTCTTACACCGTTTTAAAATAACAATGTAGAAGAAAAATTCGTATTTCTTTTATACACAAATGATTATCAAAATTTACGATGACCGATTGTTACAACCACTGACTATTTTCTTCTAATTAACCTAGATTAGCCCCTTACCTTGATCAATTTTGTGGGCCTTGATATGACATCGATCGGGTTGCATTGGAAGCAACAACTGATTATTTTTTCTAGCCCTTTTTTTAAGAGTGCACAACAATTAAACTTTTATTACAACAAGCAGTCAGTATTGTTATTGTTGTTGCTAATGCCATCTAGTTGGCACTTCCAGATCAAGTCCCATGATATTCATCAGGACAAGGCACTGGTTTTGTACGCCTGTCGTTATCCGTAGCTTTGAGCATCGTACGGGTGACAGTACGATTTGACTCGGGTCCACCGCAATTTTGCGGAAGATCACGTAGGGTATTAGCAATCAAACATACTGTAAGGAGGAGTCCTAACTGGGACCCTCTCCCTCTGTCTAGCGCGTCTCTAAGTGTGGGGGGAAACGAAACATCACCAACAAACGCCAAATAACAAATAGATTTATTCAAGTTTTGAACAAACACTTAAACAATCACAAGTTTAACTATAAAAGAAACCTAGGAGTGATCTCTAAAACGTCGATTAATCCTAATACTCAATTCTAAGTAAACCCGACTACCAGAAATGGATAAGGAGAACAATCACTAATGACCTCAGGCCAATTCTAAATCTAATATCATAAAGCTTCAATCTAATAATTTAATCTCAGAAATTACACCTTTTAAACGCGCACTAAGTTTGGGAAGTTAATTCTCCAATGTTCAACTTACTTGACAGCTTCACGGCTCCTTCTCCTTTTCTACATCTACAAAACCTATATATATATATAGACTTTATATAATCGAACTAATTAACATATATCTATCTCGTGTTTTTCTTGAAAGGCTGTGAATTAGTATAAATGCTAGCCCCAAAGTTTCCCCAAGAGGATTAGTCAGAATATCTCGCGAATAGCCCCGTCACAATACTTTTGGGTATAATTGAAGAAGAAAAGAAAAAAATATTGAAATTTTTGAATTATTTTGCAAATGTCTATTAGGTCATACAGCAGTTAAGGGTATTTACATTAATACAACTTGGTCAGCAGTCCTTAATAATAAAAGTTTTATGCTACAGACATCGAAAAAAATTTGTTTTGATGGTATTCTTGGTACAATTGATAGAGAATTTTTAAGGGTATGAGAGCACTGGACATCAATGGATTGGTGATCCGTTCCTCCTACATGAAAATGATTCGATTGACCTAAAACCCAAATTATCATAACACCTACTATCATAATAGCGAGAAACATTTATTATCAACTAACAGTGACGAATAATTCATTGATATTATTTTTAGTATTTTTAGTTTAAAATTTGTATTCTGTCTATATGTAAACATTCCAAAAAAAAATTTTTTGTTATAATTTAACTATGAGTGAATTTAATATTAATTCTGAGTATATAAATGTGCGTTATATTATAAATATATTTTTTTAATATGACACACAATAAAGAATGAGAAAATAAGATTACTCAAGTCCCTACAACACCAAGGAGAACAAGAGTTGACTTATATAAACTTGCCACGAAACATGATTATCTACCCAATTATCTTTTCAGATTTGGTATCCTCGAAAGCCCGAACTGCTCTATTTGTGGTGAGGATGTAATCTTAAACGCGCAACACTTGCTATTCTGTGCCCTGCTCTATCAAGTAACTGTATATCTGGCAGGCATTGGGAAGCCAGGGTTGAGGACTGCAGAACATCGGCAAATTGATTTCCAGTTTACAGTTGACTTTTTGCTTTATCCAAAGCTTTTTATATGTTACTCTCGTTTATTGTTCTGTTTATTGTTCAGTTACCTTAGGAGCATATAATAGTGTATAGATTTATCTCTAAGTGATATTGCTTTAATAAAGAAAAAAAATAAATGTTGTGTATGCCGTTATTTTATTATGTATGTAAATATTATAATGTTAAATTCCTAAGTGTTAAATGTATAAAAGTGAATGTACATACATAAAGACTTACGGAGTTTAATTTTAATCACTTTTTACAAAATTTTGATGATCGTGTCTATTGCGTAAAAAATTAGTAAATAAAATAACTAAAAATGTTTAAAGTTGCTATATAATGGAAAAAGTTTTCTGTCAAATTAATTTTTAATACATAAAAAATAACTTGCATCGGGAAAATGAAACTCATTATACTAACATTTTACTACAATTAATCAATTTGTTAATTAAATTAGGGGAATTTTCTATTTTTATGAATGTTTGCTATTACACAGAAAGACTACAAAGGTAACCAAAAAGAATATTTATTATTACTCTATCTACTGTTACTATATAAATTACTTTTGGATTTTCTTTCCATGCTTAAAATTCAGATATACTGAAACTACTTAACATGCATTTTAAAAAACTTTGTAGAGAAGATATATTCTCATATTCGCGATTGAACGGTTTTTGCTTTCTCGTCAGGTTCCGAAAGTACGCTCATTAGCTCTCAATTTTTTTTATTGATTTACTATGCTTTTATTTTATCTTATTTATTCTTTTTCTTCAAGCAATTGATTTTAAAAGCATATAATTCAGCTTTTAAGTGCTTTCTTTCTTTATTTGGCTTTGAACGTAAAAGAATAAGATTTTCGACATTTTGTTCATCACCAACACCAGTCATAAAATTTAGAAGAGCACCAATTATAAGTCTGTTGAGGTACACTTCAGTATTACTTTGCCCGGATAAAAAAACTGAGGGAATTTAAAAGTTTGTAAAAATGGTTGTATGCCAGTCTTTGATAAATATCCGAAAAAAGGTTTATTTGTCAGTAATGAATTGACTGAATGTATAAATTGTTCAAGAATTTGAAAGCATTTTATTCCGTGATTTTTTTCCTTCTCCTAAACAGGATTTGAAAATATTAGTTTAGAATTGTCAATGTCTCCCTTGGTTGCCTTTTTAAGAGAAATGAACTCTATTATTTCTGAAGATTTCAGTATGGACACGAACAAATGAAAAAGACAGACGTGTATCAATATCCTTGAGAACCTTAAGGATTCCCTTTGAATTTCTATAACATTATATTGCAAGAATATATATTTTTAGAATTTTCTTGCCAGTTCTATTAAGAATAGAATTATTCTGTTTTTATCAAATAAAAATTTATCTTTGTAGCCACGTCGTTGTTAATCTATGCTTCATCAATAGTTAAGTGTAAAAAGAAAAATATATTGAGTTAGTCCATTTTATGTAAGTGACAAGCTTCTCAAAATCGAAGTTATTAAAGGTAATTAAATTAAAGCTATACGACACAACGAGTGTTACTGTCTTAAAACCAATGATTTAAATCAATTTAAGTATTTATCGTTTTTATCTCAATCATTTTTGGTACAGGTTCATTCATAAATTTTTTTGAGATTTTACTTACAAGCAATTTTATAAACTCCTAAAATTAGTATTTCATTATAAATTAATAGATTTTAAAATACAAGTCTGTGTTTGAAATATATTTCCAAAATGTCAATATAAATCAATTTTTATTGGTAAAAACACTTTATTCTATATCTTTTGCTCTATTGATATTTTCCTCATTCAAAGAAATCTAGAAATAGCATCGCACAAAAAAGAATTTTTTTTAAGTATTCAGCACACACAAAAATAATTGCTTTATACTAATATTATAAGCCTTCATATTTATTCTATATTTCCTATTTCCAAATGAAAAAAATTACTGAATAAAACTCATTTCTCAAATATTTATTTTTGCTAATTTTTTTTATTTTTACTTAATTAAATTTTTTATTGAAATGTAGAGTCTTGATCATTTTATTTTTATTGGTTTATCTTAGTACTTATTTTTACTAACTATCCACTTCAAAAAATATTTCAATTGCGAAAATAATTTATTCTATATATCTATATATATATATATATATTCCATTTCTTCCAATCAATTTTCCAGTCCATTCATTCCAGTAATTTTTTAAATTCTTAAGTTTTTTTTAAATCTATAGATTTTTTTCATGTTATTCATTTTATTTTTTAACTTTTTTACTACGAATGAACTAAAACGATTTAATTTTCAATTAATCGTTTTACATCCGTAAAACAGAAAACAAAAACAGTACTTTGATTAAATTTAATGTAATAAATTAATACTTTAAGCTTTTTTAGATTTTAAATTTTGTAGCAGCATGCTTACAAGATATATGGAAGGTAAAGATTATATTACATTGGAAATGCGTTTCTTTATTATAATAATATAATAATAAAACATTTCATATGCATAGTAAAAAAAAGCATATCTTCTCTGTCAATATCTAACAATCTTGCAAAAAAAAAGACATTTGTAATTTTTTTAATAATTGTATAACATATGATTGGTAATAACTTCATTAATACTCTATTTAGAAAAATCTAAGTTTTTGTTCATTTTAGTTATTACCTGGAGTAAGTTATGAAAGGTATAAGTGCATAATAATCAGTGATAGTAAATAAAATGATTTTAAATTTGGAATATTTAGCCAATAGATACTTTGTGATTATGTCATTTTTATGACTTCAAATTGCTTGATTTAATTTTGCTCTATCAAATTTACTTCTTACAGTGAACCTGTGCTCCTTTTTCAAAACTTATTTTGATTGGTTTAAACCTGAAAGAACAATACTTTTTCTTTTTCCTTTACAAAGCGCTAAGAAATCGAAAGAACTTAAGATGTCCGACTACCCTAAAATTGTGAATTTTGCCAAAAATTGACACATTTTTTTACGATTTTATTTTATAGGCCATATAATTAGATTTATAAGAATACCAAGTTTACTATTTTCCGCTCATGCTAACAAAAACTACAAGTGTTTTAATAAAAGTAGATGTCATGACTTTATAAGCAAGATGTCATAATTTAAAACGCGCGTTTTACTGGAAATGTGTTTTTTTTAAATGCTCAAACGGGGACAACGATTGCTAAAAAAGTTTTTAAAATAACTAACTGAAATTTTGTGTATGGTCAGTACAATATAGAAGTATTTTAATCTTCAGATTTATCAATCATTGCTTTATTACAAAATTTACAGTCTCTTATGTTAATAATATCACTGTTTTTTTTTAAATTCCATATAATAACTAAGATAAAGTTCTCTAGTTTTCGTAAAATTTAAAATATCTTTTATTCTGAAGGTGATTTCAAAAATGAATAACATAGCAATAAGTCAGAAGTAAAAAATTGAAAGTTTGTTCATAAACTTTTGGTAAATAATGGGCCGCGGTGATGATAATTTATTTTTCTCTCCTTAATTTTAGTATATTTTTCTTAAAATGTACTAAGCAAATCTAAAAACTACTAAAAAATCCACATATCTCCATTTTTCCACACAAAAAAAGTTGTCGCAAGTAGTCGGATACCTTAAAAGCATGGAGTATAGAAGAAATCATTTGAATTGAAGCCACGTTTAAAAAATATTGTTGTTATGGGTTGACAGTGATAAACTGATCCTGTGGATTCTATTTCAGCTTTTTATAATAGTTGCAATTCACATTTTATAGCTCTTATTTTTATATGTTTGTATATATTCTAGTCACTTCAGATATATATATTTACTTATATTATTCCTAATTAGAATGAGATATGCAAAGTTTCATGAGTAAGTTCTTAATCTGATTCATTGTGAGATCCTAGAAAATCTGGGACATTAAAAAACTGAACCAAAGTGACATAGAAGGATTCGATAACTGAACTTATTTCTGTTATGTTTTGTATTTCCCTCTTTTCAATTAAAAAAATTATAACTAATAGTTAATTGTGACCCTAATATATGTTCTCATATTATAAATACAAATATATTATCAATCAGCAGCTTCATTTGAAAGGGGGGGAAATATTATTGTCAGAAAAATTTGATGAAACCAATTTTATTTTCACAGGAATAATATCAATTTTCATCATGTGACCTTGCCATTATATAAAATAAACTTACACTCTCTTTTTATCCATCTTTCCCTTCCTTGATTTTTTCTCCTTCACTCTTTAAATTTTCTATCTCTTTGATTCCATTCTTTTTAAAATACAAATATCTTCAAAAATTATTAAAAGTGAGGTAAAGTTAATTATACAAGAACAAAACATATAAATAAAAGTTATTCTCGTATTTCTTTTTTCGTGGAACTATGCTTGTTCCACTTTATTTTAAAAAGATTCCACTTAAGAATTCTATAAGCTTCGCTGTTGCTTTTAGTATTACGTAATTTTGCATTATTTTATTCTATATTCTATCTCTCTACTTTTCCAATTAACTCTAACATTCATTCAAATTTATACAAAGTGCAAAAACTGAACTGAGTTGCTTCATCTGTTTTTGATCTAGCTTTCTTGCTAAGAAATCTCGAAGAGAAGCAATATAGACTAGATCATAGGTTCCCAACCTTTTTTGAATTGGCACCCCCTTCTCTGGTAAATATTTAGATACCGCCTCTTCAACTGTAGAGAAATAAGAGTGTGCATAATACATGGTGAAAACAAGAGTTAAAAGTTTTAAAAAATATCCTATTACTAATAGAAAAAAATATTTTTTAATTAATTTTTTTCAAAAGCCACAATTTTTTTTTACTTGTGAATCTGAAATAGCTATTGCTACAAATTTATTTAAATGTGTAACATATATTTTAGTCATAGATAGAATATTGTTCAAATTGAAAAGCGCTACTGAATTTCTCCATTTAAAAGAGTGGAATAAAAGTCTTAGGTTACCTGTTATAAGTACAGGCAGGGGTTTTGATGATACGAAGTAATTCATAATAAACTATTGCTTTCAAAATAAATATAAATTGACAGTTTCAGCCTTTAAAGAATCACGTTAATTCCTGGTTAACGTATTTAATAATGTTTCTTGGATTATATACGTAATGAAATGCAGTGGACGAAACATATTTCCTACTGCTCACAGACAAAGACAACACATGCACTAAAAAAATTAAAAAATGCACTATATCATTCACTTTAATGTAGGTCTGAATGTAATGTAATCTTTAAGTTTTTCATCCATTTCCCGAACTACCGAAGTATGTGAATTTTCGTACACGAGATATAGAAATGATTTAAATACAAAAAATCAACATAAGGTATATAAACAGTATTAGTTTACTTTTGTTAGTACATAATCATAGTGTTTTTTGGTCTTTTTTGGTTAATCTGTCCAAGCCCCTACGTGCCATCTCAACGCCCTCTAATTATCTCTGGATCTTTCACTCCCCCCCCCTGAAAGCCTCAAACGCCCACAAGAGGGCGTTATCGCCCACGTTGAGAACCTATGGACTAGATAGTGGAGAGACTCGATTGAAATCATGAGTAGAAAATAAACGTATATTCTATTCACTAATCTCTCTAACGTCTCTTCCTTAAATCTATTTGATTTTAACTTATTTTGCCATTCTGAAGCGACACGAGGATTATTGGCGACCGGTCCTCGTAATTTTGAGTTGTTTTTTTTTATTGAGAACACTTATAAATCGCCGTGCACTACAAATGTATCACGAGGGGGTTTACAGAAGTAAGCACGAGGTAAACATCACAAAGGAAGATGGAATTTTAAAGTCATGAAGGATTAAATACAAATATCCATGCCTTCTCTGGGATTCGAACCCAAGCCTTACTTCACCGCAGTCAGCATCACTAACCACTATACCGGATGGGCAGCAATTCTTGAGTTTTGATTAAGTAATGGGGACGTCACCTCATTTGTCACTTCACTCTCCAAACTTCCAGATCTGGCCAAGAAGAGAAATTTGAACCTTGAGAGATTTAAGATATTCCACTACCCTAAAATTGTAAATTTTGCCATAAATTGACAAATTTTTTGTGGTTTTATTTTACAGGCCATCCTATTAGCTTTACAAAAATATCAAGTTTATTATTTTTCTATTCATTAGAACAAAAATTACAATTGTTTTAGAAAAAGCTGATGCCACTACTTTGAGCAAGGTGTCATACTTTAAAGCGCGTTTTACTAAATATGTAGGGCTTTTTTTTTTTTTTTTTTTTTTTTTTTTTTTTTTGAATATGCTTAAACGGGGCCAGCGATTGCTAAAAAAATTTTGAAAATAATTCACTGAAATTTTTGTGTATGTTCTGTATAATAGTGAGTGTTTCAACCTTCAGATTTATCAATCACTGTTTTATTACAAGATTTGCAGTCCCTTATGTGAATATAATCACTGTTTTTAAAGCAGTTTCATATAATATCTAAGATGCTCTAGTACTCTAGTTCTTGTAAAAATTAAAATATCTCTTATCCTGAAGGTCCTTTAAAAAATGAATAGCAAAGCAACATATCAAAATGGAAAATTTTTTGATGAACTTTTTGTACAAAAGAGTAATGTAATTTTATGTAATTTTATGTAAAGTTTATGTAATTTTTTGCAACTTTTTGCCAATTTTTCCCCTTTTTGTTATAATAAATTCTTTTTCTCTTCTTAGCTTTAGCATGTTTTTCTTAAAATGTACTAAATAAATCTAAAAACCACACAAAAAAATCCCCATATCTCCATTTTTTAAAAAAAATGTTGTCGCAAGTAGTCGTATACCTTAAAGTACATATGAACTTCTATACACAACGATTCTTAAGTGGCATCAGGAAACAACTTGGGTCACGATTTCATGTCCAGAATCCCTCGACTACAGTTGCTACTGCGACTAACATGAATAGCAGTATGTAACTTGACATGATTAATAAAGCTTAGGGATTTTATATCTTTAATATTTAACACTTATTGTGTGTCTGAACCCTCCTTACGCATTTGGGATTGATTGCTTACTTTGAAAATCACAGAAGTAACATAAGGACTGTTGACAACGAATCTCATAATTTTAAATCACGCTCAAAGGATAAAGATTGCACCTGAGCTGACCCCATTTTTTCCAAATTTCTACACTATGCCAACGAGAGGACTTTGAGCCTAAGCAGATTTAACTTGCATCAGCACCTCCACATGGAGATTCTTCAGTAACAATATAGCTCGAACCCGTGACTCGACAATTCCGGCCACGTGTTCAAGACCACGAAATTAACAAATCATATCCGGATTCAGGTTAAATTTTATTTTGGTTGGCAATTAAGATGTCTTAATTCTCTTGCCTTTATAATTATTGTATTCCGTTCACGTCAAGTAAAAACTAGATTCTTCATTTGTCTTAAGTTAAGAGCCATAAGTTTCGTGACTAAAACAATGATTCAATTCCTTTCTGATTCCTTATAAGGCTCTGATCAAACACGCTTTCGAATTTTAGAAGTTAAAAAAAAACAGGTTGCATTTTTGTAAAAACCCATTAAAATCTTCCAATTCCTGAGATCAACATTTCTTTCTCCCAGAATTTCATTATAGAACGCGCGTTTTGTATCATTCAACTTTTAATGAGGTACTATAGTGTTCGAATTAATTTGGACAAGCATGCTTTTATTGTTTAAGTTGGTATGTGATTACCAGTGATGACTCGAACCACTTAAAATAAATTATATTTGTCTCGAAGTAATGTGAAGGATTTACTAAAATTTACCTGTTTGATTGGTTTTAGTGTATAGATAACTCAATTTTGAGCCTATCAGCGTGGCAGCTGGTCGTTATAATTTTGCGTTCCACGTAACACGCGTTGATTTCGCCTGTTCAAGAATAGATATTACTCCGAGGATGCGTTCTAAAATAATCGTTCTTAATGAACTCACTTTCAATGACTGTGAGAGATATAACTGTTACAGTTGGTGAGGGCAATTCAAGTGTTTCAGGAATTTTAAGAACATTTAAGGATTTCAGATCATCGTCTCCAAAAAGAAAAGTGAAGATGTGGGTTCAAACGAAAAACTACTCCAAGAACTAATAAAATAAGAAATAGAATAGAAATAGAAAAGTAAATCAAAGAAAGACGATCCCAGAAGGGATTTATTGAGTTATGGTGTTGAAATTACCTCAACTATACTGAAAAGGCTCATGAAAGTTGGCAGTAAGGCAACAAGACCAAAGAAAAAACAATTCCGAACTCAAAAAATGATGAAAAAATGTTCAACATGGAAAGAAAATATCGATCATGGACTAGTAACGACTGAAATAAGATAATTTTCAGTGATGAAACACATTTATTTTGTGCAAAGATACAAATCATGTATAATTAGAAGTGTGATGAAACTCTGTTACCAGATCATACCTAACGGACTGTAAAGCACCATTCTAAACAGATGTTTTGGAATTTTTTCGCAACAGATGGCACTGGAAGTTTAGTTCCTCTTAAGCGCATGATGAATTCTGTCAAATTTATAGAAATGTTACGCAGTAGATTGTTCCATTCAAGGAAACATTAGATGGAACATTTCAACGCGACTTGGCCCCTTGTCACACTTCGAAATTATTCCAGACTTTTAGGCGGGGAAATAAAATAAAAGTGCTAGATTGGGCCAGGTAATTCACCAGAACTAAATCCTATTGAGAACTTATGGCATATTCTCAAGAATCATTTAGCTAAAATGAATTACACGACAACAGAGTAAATTCTAAAAAGTGTTATACAAGTGTCATTCCACAATGATGAAAAATCGAGAACATGTGCCCTACACTAGAGGAATCAATATTAAGACATGTTGAAAAGGTCATTTCTGCTGAAGGAGGAAATACTTCGTTCTATAATATAGAGATTTTTCAGCCAACTTAAAGTATGTAATGATTAAAAGCAAAAGGTCTTGAAAAATTCGGTTTTTTTTTTCATTTGTCTCAATTAATTCGAACAGCATAACACATGCAAATCTACATAATAATATTATATCATGTAACAATATGTTGAGAAAGGAACGTCAATTTGATTGTGTCAAATGACACTCAGTTACATTGTATATTTACTAAAATTCAGATGACGTCTTTCTACAGATAATTTAGTATTATTGCTAATTTATTTAATTTTTTCAGAATCAGTTACTGTTTTTTTTTCTCGAATTTAAGCCACACTATTTTTCCAGTGTTAATACTACTGAAAATCGGGTGCGGCTTTGAATCGAAGACAAAATGGGGGAAATTGAGTTGTGCCACCCCTTTCAAAAAGGAAAAATGTAATTGTCTTTTCTTGCCACATGCATCGTTAACTTATCTCATTCCTAGGTTTATCTATAGTATTCAGTCTATCCTAAACATCGTTGTATGCACTTATTTAGGAAATTTTTTTTTTTTTTGTATATGCAGAATATTGTTAAAATACATTAATTGTTAACTACTTATTTTGCATCAAAAGAAAATTTTAAAATTACTTAAGTATCGATATTAATGAACCTTTTACGCAATTTTTTATTATTCTCAAAAACGTGTTAAGAATAGGGTGAGCCTTAGGTTCGAGTAAATGCTGTAATTTAATTTTGATATTGCCCTAACAATTATTTCGAAAACTTCTAAATAAAATCAGAAGCTTTTTTTCTGTTAATGCATTATGTACGGTTAATCGCGCATTTCAAATTGAAATGCTTTTTATCATATTTGTTGTGAAATTATTTTTCTTACACCATTTGTTTTGAGAGAGCCACGAGCCTAATTTTTTTCTGTGACGTTAGAACCAAAGATCCGTCATTTGGAAATAAAGGCGCTATTTAAATTAAATGGGCTGTCTTTCGACTGAAATATTCTGGTACATTGAACAATAGTATAGTGCTTTCAATGAAGACTATGAACCACTCTATAATCACAAACAAGAGTCTTAGATTAAAAATGATTCCTTGGAATGATTTTGCAAAATAATCACAATTTGTTTTCTTTCATGTGAGGTAGGAGCTAGTACAAAATTTAGGAAATGCAACTTTCGTATATTTTTTTTAAAAAAAGGTTTGAGGATTTGCGAAGGAAATTTTTACTAGATGTTACTTACCTGAATTTTCTTTTTTCATTTTAATTTCTGCGGAACCATTTTAAATAACATACTAGTGCTGCAAAATGTTAAAACAAATAATGAAAACAATCCATAAATATGAAAGGCAATTAATTAGACTATTTATATGTATAAAATACCTATCGATAAAGAAATATTTTAATGTTACTTTTGCCATAAAATGAAAAAATTATGTCTTATGAAAATATTTTAAATTACACTTTGTATGCTATAAACAATTAAATGAACTGTTGAATGCTCCCATTTTCAATTAAGTAAAATTATTTTACTTTTCTCAATACTTCTAAATCTAGTTTTTTATCTCTAGAAGCAAAATATTTTTTCCTAAATAAAACTTGCTATATTCATTTTTTATTCTTCTGTTTTCAGTTTCCTTTGAAGCAATAGTTTTAAGTGTTTTTTACCGTCAACAGCCCTCTCTGTGAGGGTTTTTTTTTCGCATATCTCTTTCGTGCGTCATTCCATCAAGAAAAATAACGATTCGACATTTTTTTTTCTATTTCTGTGTCGCAAAACAGAAAATATTATTTTTAAAAATCAATACATTCTCCTTTTAAAAGCAGCATATACGTAGACATTAAACGAATCAGGCAAAACAAATTGAATTTCATAAAAAATTTAACAAAAGGAAAAAGGTTTTTGGGGGAAACCAATTTATAGTCTTCTGGGCCTTTTTTTTCTTGTATTCAGCTGAATTAAATATTTAATGACAGAATACTTTTTGTATTTTATTTTATTAGTAATTATAAATGAAATAAGAGAAGTATTTCGAAAAGTTCATTGAAAAAGTATTTTGCAATTACAACATATTTCATTGTACTATTATTTTCAGAAAAAATTTTTAAAAAGTAGTTAAATATAAACTTATTAATTTTCTAATATAGAGTTTC